>SJYA01004072.1:13403-39720 GCA_006410615.1 Neotragus moschatus | reverse complement strand
TCTGGAATCTATGCAGCCTCCGTGTACTAACGGGTCTCTCAAGCCCCTTCCTCCTCCACAAGCGCTTCGCCGGAGGGTCTGCACCGAATTTCCAGAGAGGAAACCATGAATTTGTGTAGCAAGAAGGAAAAAGGATGCGGAGGCAAAGAAGGTGGTGGTGGAGGCAGGACAACGGGCAGTGAAAATAAGATGAAGTTTTATAAGGCCGGCCTGCAGACTACTTTGGGGATCTGGGCTACGCTAAGACCCCATTTCTTCCCCCAGCCATCCTTGGGATGTGTGAACTAAAAATGCTGCCTGCCACATCAGTAAATAGTGTTGCAGCCATCAGCCACTCATGATTATGAGCTCAGGGTGAAGAGATCAGTTGCTCAGTCATGTCTCACTGTGACCCCACAGGCTGTAGTTGGCCACGTTCCTCTGTCCATGGGATTCTCGAGACAAGACTATTGGAGTGAGTAGCCATCCCCTTCTCCAGGGAATCTTCCCAATCCAGGGATTGAACACGGGTCTCCTGCATTGCAGGCAGATCCGTTATGGTCTGGGCCACCAGGGAAGCCCCAAAACGTAATGCCAGCCACCAAAACATCAGACTCTGTGGCCGCCACCACCCCACACCACCCCACCTCCAACCCCAACAGCACACCCTGAGGAGACTCAGGGTGAGAAAGCACAGGATGCCGGGCCCGGGGAGCTGAGGTCGCGTCAAAGGAACAGTTTCAGTGAGCCTAAGACTCCTGCATCTTTCCACACAGAGGAAAGCACTGAATTCTTGGAGACGTCTAGTCTTTTATTAACAGAAACCTTCTGATGTTCCAAGTGCCTGGTCTTTGCTCCGAGAATTCCTATGACTCCAGGTCCTCTAGCTCTTCGGGGCAGTGCCGCAGAGTGACCTGAGATGCTGTGTCCCAGGGTTAGGGCCCCCGTTTCATCTGCCAGATAAAAATAGCTCATAGCTTATTAGGTTGTGCATTTATTTTCAATAGGCAAGATTTAATCGTCATTACAGTCAGTATGCTCTTAAGGGATGACCACTCCTCCAGAAAATGGCTTCGAAGAAATCAATTTTTTTTAAGTATGGAAATCCTGGAAAAGAGTAAAAGTGAATAAACACACCAGGTGTCTGCTTGCTTTGTTTATTACCGCTAAGTCTCTGGAGCCTGGTGTGTTATAGAAACATTTCCAGTTTCACACTGCCCGCCCCCCATCCATAATTCATACCAAATGTCTTCCCTAAGGAGCTCTCACTGCTTGAAGTATTTCCGGATCGTTCACCAAAGAGATGGAAACAAATCCCCAGACCGAAGGTTCAGATTTTTCTACATTACACTGTACATCCAAAATAGCGCCTGGAAACCTGGGGATGGTTTTGCGGCGACGGTGGAAGCCAGTCCCTCTGTAGCATACTAGCCATGGTGGGGAAATTCCACAGAGGTGTCTGTGTGTTTCTCAGCCTCCATGTTTTTATGCGTCCCAGTCTTCTCATCCTTTTGTCTCTTTCTCGTGGTAACTCCTTTTCACAAATCGCAGTATAGCGATCATGTTTTTCAGTCACATGTCGTCACATATCGTGAACAATGAATACAGCTTTGTCTTAAAAACAGGTCCCCCATCTGCCCTGCCGGCCGCATCCTAGATCCAGCTCGGATCTCCCCAGCCACGCTTCAGGACACAGCTCAAGCCACATCTACAGTGAGAAGCCGGAGCAGCAGCGCAGGCGCTCAGGCCTTCAGACTCCAGGCTTCCCTCGGTGCTGTGTGGCCAGGAGGCGCACCTCTGCCGACTCTTTCCCGCTGGCCTCGGGCTTCACAGTCCTTGTGTTCCGGAATCCCTCAGTCAGTCTCACAGACTCCAGGCTTCCCTCGGAACTGTGTGGCCAGAAGGTACACCTCTGCCGACTCTTTCCTGCTGGCCTCGGGCTTCACAGTCCTTGTGTTCTGGAATTCCTCAGCCAGCCTCTTCTGTAGCCGATGACTCTGACTTCCAGCCCAGGTCTTACAAAGCAATGTCCCCCTAGGGTGCAGGACATCTGGAACCATGTCCAGAAGGGACAGGCACAAGCTAACGAGCCTCTCGTGGTCGAGGCCGCGGATCCCCGTGGCGTTGGGTGCCATGTCACTCAGGATCACATCTGCTCTCCCACCAGGAAGCAGCTCTTGGATTTTCCGGAAGGTTCTAGGGTCAGTCACATCAGCAGGGCACAGAAACGTTGCTCCTTCCAGGGGGAATATGTGGAGAAGATCTACCCCAAGCACAAAGCCAACAGGAGCACTGGGGTCTAAGGAAGAAATGGTGAAGGTACTTACTGACACCGCAAAAGCATCCCACAAAAAGTAAATGTAACAAAATAATAAAACAGAGATAAAGGGGACTTTCTCTAGCAGTCCGGTGAGTGAGTGCTTCAAATGCAGGGGGCACAGATTCGATTCCTAGTTGAGGAATAAGATCCTGCATGGCACAGACTAAAGGAAAAAAAAAAAAATGTATATATGTGTGTGTATATATATATATATATATATATATATATATGTGTGTGTAAAAGTCAGGACCGAGAAAAACAACTAATGTGCAAAAATGGGGACACGGTTTTCCTCCTAGAAAACCATGTGGCAGGTGGGGAGTGGTGGTCTTCCCTCTACATCTGAGGAAACTGAGGCTGGGAAAGGCAACCTGACTGTCCCAGGGGACAGGCAGACCTGGGGCCACACCCTGCCCTTGATACTCCACTTCTGACTCCATGTCATTCTCCAAGCCCTGTTCTCCGTTAAAAGGATTCTTACCTCTGAGGAGTCTTCGATAAATAAAACAGAGAAGGACACATTATTATACAAAGTGCCTCTGGATTAAACCAACAAATCCATTCTGCAGTTTACTCCAGTTTCCTTCAATGTAGAAACTATCAGAAACAAGCCCAGAAACAGGGAAAGTGGACAGACGCTAAATAAGGTAAAAAAGTGATGCCCGGCTGTGAAATAAAAAGATAGCAGTTTCACTTCATCTGAAAGGGGATTTCCTGCCCGCGAGGCCACTGCCCTGGCCTCCACCTCCCGCAGCCCCTCCCGGCACCACTCCCTACACAGGAGGGTGGATCCACGAAGGAACAGTCAGACTCAGAGCTCGCTCAGCTTAGTAAAAAGGCTGCTCTGCGGGTGAGGGGCAAGTATTTGATCTTTATCTAAAGATGAGAGGTCCAGCTGTTCTGCAGGGCGCCTCATTTTTCAAAGGCGAAAACTCTGCTTTCAGCCCTAGAGAGTGGGACAGCTCTCCTCCCACTTTACTCACCTGTGCTCGTTCCTTTAAAGTCCCATGTACTGTAGCCCCAGGAAGTGCCTTCTAAAAGCAAATGGCTTTGGTTGCATTTTTGCAACTTCTTTTGGGAGTAAAAGAACCCAAGCCATTCTATGTACACAGTCTCTGCTTCTCCCACCTCTTCCTACAGGTTAAACTTAGCTGTTTTCCTGCTTCTCCTGAAGAGCAATGAGGGGGACAAGAACCTCTAAAATCAGGCGTTAAGAAGTCTGTAGACTCAGTGGTGGAAAAAGGAACTGAAGTTTTTGACACAGATTCATTCACTTGAACGATAAACATTTACTGAGCTTGTAGGAAATGTTTTTAAACTGTTCTAAACCCCCTTGAGGCATCCTACCCAGATTAAAGAGACTGATGACAAAACCCAGGGAGTGGCATGCCTGGTTCAGCAGGTCACTAAAACTCCTGTAGACCTCAGTTTTCTCAGCAGGAAGATGGGCACACACACCCATTCTAAGGTGTATGGGAGAGAGCTCTGTGACCTGCCAATACAGATGGTACCCTCAGAAGTTACAGTAGGAAACGCAAGTGGTGAGGGTTGTTACCTTGGCACCGCTCACCTACAAAAGACTCAAAGGCAATCCTGGTGCCCATGATGAGGAAACTGGCTGAGTAGGACCATTCTCTGGGATAGTATGCAGCTGTTTGAATGGATGGCGTCATTTTCTACCTTGTATGGGTAGTCGGTTGATCTATTAGTCAGAAGCAACTTTTTTATATATATGACTTCAGTTAAAACCCCCAAATATATGAGATAAGCACTAAGTCCCTCGAGTTGGGCCAAAGTGGAGAGTCCAGAGCCACGAGGGCTCCCTGGGCAGCCCCAGGAGCAACCCCAGGAAACCCCAGGTTGATTCAGTTGTCCTGCCAAGGGAGGATGTCAGGGGAGGAAACCGCAGAGCCATTTCTTTGCTGAGGAAAGAAACCTGACTTACGGACAGCCGTCTGAGCTCGTTGCTGAGGCCACGCATCAGCAGCACAGGCCCAGGACACGCGCCATGTCGGCCTACGCGCTTCTATGCTGTAGTCGCAGGTGACTTTCACCTTCACTCCCCCTTCCTACCTCCCTCTTCGATTTTGCAAATGTCAGTGTTCGGTTTGTATCATTCCTACTAAACTAGCAAGCAGAAGCTCGTGCTTTCACAAAGCAACCTGGCTGCTGTGTGTGCCCTGAAGAGGGCGGCTGGCCTGCGTCTAAACCACAGTGGTCGGAAGGCCCCTAAGACAGTGCGGAGGCCCCACCTGTGCCCGCAGCGTTGACTCTCTGCACGGCCACCTGGCTCCAGGCGCCAGGAGCGGCCCCACAGTCTAACACCCGGAGGCCGGGCCGTAGGATCTGGTGCCTCTCGTTCATTTCCAGGAGCTTGAAGGCGCTTCGACATCGGTAACTTTCCACCTTCGCAGCTTTCACAAACGGGTCCCTCAAATGCCGCGTCAGCCACAGGTGCTCAGCGCCAGTCCGGCTCTTGTAGCAACTCCCAGCGGCGTGGAACCTTCGACGCTGAAGGGAAGCCCACACCAGTTTCGAGGACCTGGTGAGGAAAAGGGAGCAAGCAGGTTGGTGTCACACAGGCCAGGGGGGCCCCAGGTTCAACCCGCACATTTTCAGAGATGGGTGACTATGGCCCAGGTGGGAGAGGCGACTTGGCAAGGCTGCAGCCGGAAGGTGTTATGGGCTGAACCACATCCCCCGAGTCTGCATGTGCGCTCAGCCACCCCCGACTCTGAGACCCCATGGACTGCAGCCCGCCAGGCTCCTCTGTCCACGGAACTTTCCGGGCAGGAGTGCTGCAGGGGGCTGCCACTTCCTTCTCCAGGGGCCCTTCCCGACCCAGAGATCCAGCCCGTCTCCTGTTCTCCAGCACTGGCAGGTCGATTCTTTACCACCAGCACCGCATAGGAAGCCCAAAGTCTACATGGTCAGCTCCTCACCCCCAGTGCCTCAGATGTGACTGGTCTTTAAGGAGGTAATTAAGGTAGAATAAAGTCCTGTGTGTGTGTGCCAAGACACCTGAGTCGTGTCTAATTCTCTGCAGCCCTGTGGACTGTAGCCTGTCCGGCTCCTCTGTCCATGGGAATCTCCAGGCGGGAGTATGGAGTGTGCTGTCATTTCCTTCTCCAGGGGCTCTCCCCGACCCGGGGCCTGAACTCTCGTTTCTTCTGTCTCCTGCACTGGCAGGCGGGTCCTTTAACCACTACCTTAAATGGCCAACGGGTGGGCTCTACCAATACTAGTGTCCTTTCAAGAAGCTGTCAAGACGCAGACACACACAGGACAAAGACACGGGGAGAAGACGGCCGTCCGTAAGTCAAGGAGGGAGGCTTCAGAGACTAATCCTGCTGACAACTTGATTTCCGTTTTCCAGATTGCAGACACTGAGCCAGTAAACCTCTGCTCTCTCAGCCGCCCATCCTGGGGTGCTTGGTTACAGGAGCCTGAGCAAACTAATCCAGCAGGCCTCTCTTCTGTGGTCAAAAGACGCTTTTCTCTCCTCAAGTTTTCTTCAGAAGACAATCTCAAAGGGTAATGATAGTCACTTTGTGTCAACCAAAGTTTTCCCAATAATGGTTGAAAATACTGATAAATTTCATGAAAGGAACATTCTTTCTCACAGGATACAAATTTTCATTGGGCTTCAAGAGACTTACACACACACGCGCGCGCGAGGACAGGCCCTCTGCCTGCCTTGCTTCCACTGCTTTGGCAGGCAGCATAGGGTCTGACCAACCTGTCGCATTTCTTGATAAAATCGAACTCACCCTGTGTATTAATTTAGAAGGACAATTTTCAAACCTCTTTGGAAAGGGGGGCTTTCAGGTTTCTCGACTGCCATGGGTTGTCTACACCTCTCTTTAACTCTCAGAACAACCCTACAAAGTATCTACATTCTTCTCTTCTGACAAAAACAAAAAACTATTATTACTCCCATGGCTCCCAGGCAAAGTTCCCTCAGCATGAAAACATGTTGACAAGGATCTGGAGACAATACTCTTGAACTGCTGCCTTCAAAAGGCGTGAGGAGGCTCTAGAACGAGGGCACCGCGGCCCTGGGCGCCGAGAACGGCAGCGGTCAGCGGAGGGGTGGAGAGCGGCGCTGCGCAGCCCGGGTCCACCCGGTGTGGGCGGCTGACCGCCAGCGCCCCCGCGAGCAGGCTCCAGCCACACGGGGCTCTGGCTTCCGGGACACAGGCTTCAGGCCCGCGGGGCTCTGCAGGCGACACACCCCTCCCGCAGCAGCGCCCCTCCCCTCCCCAACGGCCTCTGCAGCCCTCCGCCCGCCGTCGCTCCTCGGGAGCCTCGGCCGGTCCGAGCGCGCGCGGTCCGCTCTCGTCGGGCCTCCTCTCGCCACGTCGCTGGGGCTGACCCGACCCCTTTCCGGGCCAGGACGAGCCCCTCTGCGGACTCGAAAAACGGGGCCGCCGTCTGGCCACTCCGCCTCCCGCACACATGCAGCTTGTGCTCCATCAATCTCCACTGAGCGCCTGCCGCCGCGCCCACCGACCTCCCACCAGCGCCGCCTCCCCGCTCACCCCGCCATGGACGCGGACCGCTCCGCCAGCCGCCACCGGAAGTACCGACCTCACTTCCGGCCCGAGGCCACGCCCCCGGAAGCGGCGCCGGGGTTCGAAAGGCGCGCGCAGTGCCGGGGCCTGGGTGAGTCCGGGGGCGAGAGCACAGGTGAGCGGGGGGTGCGGCCGCGGAGATGGGCCTGGGGCCCGCCGAAGGGCAGCTGGTGGCCCTTCACGGGCGGCCAGATACGGGAGCCCGAGCCTGGCACCCGACGGCGTGTTGTCTGTTTAAACCCTAGTCACGGGCCGCAGTGGACCGGTGACCCCGTTCCGAGGCCACCCTGCTGAGAAAGGCGGCCGCCCGGCCCCTGACGTCAAGTGGGCTCTCTGGGGACCCGCCTGACGGTAGTGCCAAGAGCTGTGACCAGCTGTACTTCAACAGCAGGTAGACCAGGGTTCGGTAGTGGCTCTGGGGTTTGATTTTCTGTCAGGCTTCGCTTTTCTGAGCTTCAGTTTCCTTGGCGGAAAGCAGAGAAGCCAAGTCTCAGCTCACAGGGCTGTTGGGTTGTTAAGTGGGATACGTTCTGGGAAGTATATGATCGGTGCCTAATAACTGACAGCAGAGATTCCTGATTAATTTAGGAAGTCAGGGCTTTGCGCCTTAACAGGTCAGCAACATCCCAAAGTCCGCCTGTTAAAGAGCAGTTGGACCCAGAGACCCACTTGCGCAGGAGCTGCCGGCCAGCGCTGGGACCCGGGCCCCGGGCCCTGTTCTCCGACACCGTGCCTTCCCTGGAGCATCCCTGGCCCCGAATCCTGCATCTCATCCAGTGTGGGCCCCAGACTGGGATGAGGGTGGGTGGGCAGGGAGCGTGGTCCTGGACCACCAGCATGTCTCCAGCAGTGACCAGACATCCCCTGCAGGGTCTTCACACACACACACATTCAGGCGGGAGTGGTGTTCCAGGCCGAGCACCAGGTCCCGGAGCAGCAACGGTTGTGAGCAGAATGTGAACACCTGTCACAGCAGGGGAGCCGGCCGGGCCTCGCTGGGGGCTCTCTAGTGTCAGAGCCATACATTTCCTGGGAATCTGGGGGTCTGCTACTGCAGAGAGGCAGAAACCAGAACCCAATAGCCAGAAGGCCCCATAATGAAAAGGCCAAGAGCAAAAGCCAGACACAAGAACCGTTGGGTAAAAAGCATGGTTCATTTCATGCCAGGTGGGCTCAGAGGTGGACGCAGGAGCAAGAACAGGCCTGCACTGAGGAGAGAGGCAGGGGCAACCTGGCCATTGCCTGACCAGCATCAGCCCAGCAAGCAAAGGGTCCGGGGCTGCTGCCGCTGGGTCGTGGGCCAGGTCTCTGTCTACCCCAGAAAATCTGCCACATCTGGCAGAGCTCTCCCTGCTCTCCAGCACGCGCTTCCAATCTACCCGGCCCCTGGCCGCCAAAACACTCAAGCTTCCGTCCACACCCCGTCCACACGCAAGTCAAGCCGACCCAGCCCCTTGCCTTCCTCACAGAACCCAAGGGCACCATGTGCGCCTCCAGGCTCTACACGCTGGTCCTGGTGCTGCAGCCCCAGCGGGTCCTCCTGGGCATGAAGAAACGCGGCTTCGGGGCCGGCCGGTGGAACGGCTTCGGGGGCAAAGTTCAGGAAGGAGAGACCGTCGAGGACGGGGCCAGGAGGTGAGGCGAGGGGCAGGCCTGACTGCAGAGCCAGCTTCCGCAGGGGACAAGAGTTCAAGCTGCAGAGCCAGGCCCCTGACCACTCAGAGCCACGCAACCTGGAGCACAGGCTGAACCCTTGAGCCTCCGTTTCTGCATCTGCACAGTGGGGGTAACAACAGTATCTGCTACCCCCGGCTTCCCCGGTGGCTCAGTCAGCAAAGAACCTGCCTACCGTGCAGGAGGCCTGAATTCCGTCCCTGGGTCGGGAATATTCCCTGGAGAAGGAAATGGCAACCCACTCCAGTATTCTTGCCTGGAGAAACCCACGGATAGAAGAGCCTGGCGGGCTAAAGTTCATGGGGTCACAAGAGTCATACACAACTTAGCAAGTAAACCACCACCACCACTACCTCTTAGAATTGTTGTGAGAATTTAGTGAGAAAACAAACGTAAGGGCTGAACAGGGCCTGGCACGTGGTCCGGGCTGGGTACACCTTGGCTGGCTGCTGAGCGGTGGTGGTTTGGGTGGAAAAGTCATGGCTTCCTCTTTCTAGCCAAGGGGCCGGCCAGTCACTCAGCTTCTCCACTGGTTCAGGGGAGCTGAGGACAAGCCTATCTGGGGCCTTTCAGTCACAGTCTCTCCCTCGACACCAGCTACATTCACATGGGAAAGAACTGGAGCCCAGAGACACAGCAGTGCCCGAGATCACAGCCCTCCAGACATTAGCCTCTGCCTTCTTGCCCCTCAGGCTCATGGGGATAAATTCAGCCCTGTGTCCACTGAGCCCACACAGTCTGGCCCAACCTCCCCTTCCCATCCCTGCCCCCTGCATGAGGACACCCCTGACACAGGACTGCGGAGTCCCTGCGGGTGGGGGCAGGACGGGTGGCACGTTCCCGTGCCCGAGCACAGGCTGAGGCTGGCTCCCTGAGGCCGCACCGCCGCGCACCCAGCTCTGCTGTCAGCCCCCAGCCCCTAGGGCGGCTCCGGCTTCTTTCCTTGCACACGCTTGTAGCTGCTCCTCAGACCCCATTCCCTGGCCGCCCTGCTCTGACAAGCAAGGTCTCGGCAGCCTTGGTGTCCGGTGCCCTGCGCTTTGGGATCCCGGGTGGGCACTTCAGGGTTATCGTGTGCTCCTCACCTGCAGACTCAGGTGGCGTGGGGCTGGCTCTGTCTTGTGTACAGGACACACTTGGGGGGGCCACCTGAGCCCCAAGGAAGATGCATTCTCCCCCTGGGGGAGGGTTGCTGGCACTTGGGGACCGGTGGCGCCTCGCAGCCAGGTTCAGGCTCTGGGTGTGGAGCAGGCCCCCCGTCCTGGCCAGTGTTCCCAGAGCTGGTGAGTAGCAGAGCGTGGTGTTCAGAGACCTCCTGCAGACTGGACTGGAGGAGGAACAGCAGGCGGGCCCCCAAGCTCCGCAGCAGGCTCCGGGCAGCAGGGTCCCGCCCCACCGCCCCACTCCCACCGGGGCTTAACGTGCCACTCGTCCTGTTCCCCGCCTGCCCTCTGGGAAACATCCCAGAGGTGCGATCAGACACGTTAGCAGAACTGGAACAGTGTCATCTCCGGCTGCCTGATTATCCAGGCCTGAAACGGAGCCTTGGCTCTGACACCGAGGAGGTGACTGACATTTCATAGTACGCCACGGGCTCGGGGAAGAGGAACCCAGAGGAGTCAAAACAGTGAATCAGTCAGTGACGTTTTTAAAAACGAGCTCCGCCAGCCTGCTGCCGGAGGTGGGGAGGCCCCACCAAGTGCTTCTGTCTAACTGGGGAGCCATCTGGACCCCCACTAGCAAAAACACTCATTTTTTAGGTCGTGTCTAATTTTGATTGATGATCACAGTGAATACCTTCCGGCTCGCGGAACGTCTCTCGGCCGCGCTGGACGGCAGCAGGTGGACCCAGTTCCTCTCCCGGCCTCACAGGGAGGTTAGGGCAGAGTCTCGGCTCAGGAAGGCGTCCGTTTAACCCAACGCATGTTTGCTGGACACAGCGGTTTCCCTGACTCCTAGTCATGAGCACAGGAAGTAACTATGCACTGTGTTCCTAACAGGACGCCGAGATCAGAGCTTCACCAGACCTTTTTTAACCTACAGCTCTAAAGGTCAGACATAATTAGAACGGTTTTACAGTCGCAGAAATAAATTCAGAGCAGTGGGGAAGTGAGAGTCGCTGACAGAAGACACAGGTGCTGATCTTCACGGCTGCAGGGCTTGTGAGCCCCCAGAGCCCACAGCAGACCCTCCAGAAGGCGCTGTCCCGGATGCAGAAGCAGGCTGGGGGAGGGCTGGCGGCAGAGGGCGTGCCTGAGGGTGCTCTCAGGAAGGTTCCGCGATGCACCGTTGGGCGTTTATCCTCTGATGCACAGCGGCAGAGGCGCTGGCCAAATTCCTCCAGGTGTAGAACGCTGCTGGGTGTCGTGAGCAGCACAGGCCCCAGGCTCGGTGCTGTGTCTGCAGTTTGCAAAGGGGCGCAAGAAGGAGAAAGACCCGAAGGGAAGACTCCAGTGGTCACGGGTTCTTGCTGAGGGCCAGGCCTCGTGTGTTTGCTAAACTGCCTGCCGCGCGTACACAGCCTGGGGAAGTGTGAAACAGGCACTCATGTTTAGGGGGCACTCTCGTTTCCTCGTCAGTCAGCTGGCTTGTGAGCTCAGGTGTGGCGATGCCCCCGGCCCTTCCTCCCAGCACAGGTGGGGGCAGGGAGAGAAAGGGGTCCTGAGAAGGACGACGCAGCGAAGACAGCCCGAAGCCCGTCCCCCACGATCAAGCTCAGAGGAGGCACGCGAGCTGGCTGGTCTCAGTGTGGGGGCAGGGGTGTCTCCTCAGTGAAAGGAGGTAAAACCACCCCTCCTCTGGGAAGGAGGTGAGAGGAACCTGCAGCCTGATGTGGAGCTCCGAGCTGGGCAGGCCAGAGCGGGACCCTTTGGGCAGGCAGGCTTTGGCTCAGGGCCTGGCGGCTACAGGGAGAGCCAAGCGGGCCAGTGGGGGCTCCCGGCTCTAGTGCGGGCCCCCCTGCCCCATAGAACCACCGAGCGGCCGCGCGGGGCCAGGCCAGGGCTGCCCCTCGGCGCGCCTAGGTGCTCAGCTAGGGGCGGGGGTCACGTCTGGACGCCCCAAAACAGCAGCCCCAGACCTGACCCCTTGGCCACACGTGCCCTCTCCACTCCGTCCACCCAGCTCCATTCCCTGGTTCCGCATGGACACAGGTGCCGTGATCTGTCGTTTCCTGTCCGCCCGTCTGTCCGCAGGGAGCTGCAGGAAGAGAGTGGTCTGACCGTGGACGCACTGCACAAGGTGGGCCAGATCACATTTGAGTTCGTGGGTGACCCCGAGCTGATGGACGTGCACATCTTCTGCACAGACAGTGTCCAGGGCACGCCCCTGGAGAGCGACGGTGAGTGTCCAGGCCGGCAGAGGCAGGCAGTGAAGGGCCGGCTTGGGCGGCCCCCGGCCCCACCCCTCCCCAGGGGCAGGCGGAAACACGCCAGGGCCTGAGCCTCCCTCCTCTCCTGTGAAATGAGTCCAGTCGCCTGGACGAAGTAACGGGATGCCAAGCTCCTTGCACACAGTAGCTCAGTGCATCCCTCGCATAAAGTCAGGCTGAGATCCGGGCTGGCGTCGGTGACTCTGCCTTTTCGTCCCCTGCAGAGATGCGCCCGCAGTGGTTCCAGCTGGACCAGATCCCCTTTGGGGACATGTGGCCAGACGACAGCTACTGGTTCCCGCTGCTGCTTCAGAGGAAGAAGTTCCGCGGCTACTTCAGGTTCCAGGGGCAGGACACCATCCTGGACTACACGCTCCGCGAGGTGGACACCGTCTAGGGCAGAGCTGCCTTGCCCCTTGGGCCCCGAGAGCCCTGCCCAGTCATGCCCTGGCCTCAGGCCCCCCCGCCCCGAGGCCTTGTCTGGAGCATGACTGGATGGGAGAGCAAATGAAGCTTTCTTGACACTTCCCGCCGGGTCTCCCCATGACCTGCCCAGCCTGTCCTCAGGAAGCCGCCAGACGTGACGGGCTGTGACCTGCATTGCCAGACAGGGATGGGCAGAGGCGAGGGGCCGGCTGACGTGGGAGGCCGCGCGGATGTGTGTGGGGTCCCGGGGTGTGCCAGGGGCCATCTCCTCCCCCCCACCCAGGTAAGGGGAAACGGCGGCGGTCAGTGCCCGGGGCTCACGCCCCATCTCCTCTGCCATCAGCTGGCTGCCCTCCTGCCCTCAACACAGGCTGCTCCTGTCCTGGCCTCAGACCCCTGAGGGGCGCAGGAGGGCACCCACCTGTCACGCACAGACTCACAGCCTGACACAGCTTTTACAAACACGTTTAATGGTAGTTGTTCCTGTAAGTTCACTGATAAAAATCTCAGAATGTAGCTCATTTGTAAACAAGTCCAGTTAGTTGGATGGGGCGTCACTGATTCCTGCAGCCTCATAAAGTGCTTCATACGTAAACCGACTCGCAGAAAGCAAGAGAGAAGGCCTCAGGTGCAGGGCCGCCCTGAGTTCCGGCAGCTGAGCCCATCCGCGTCCCCACGGCCCGCGCCCCGGCCCGGTCTCCGTCCCTCTCCATGGCTTCACCCAGCAACTAGGCGGTGGCTGAGTCACACCGAGTCCGCCGGACACAAGCTGCAGGGACATGGCCTGAAGGCACAGCCCACGGCGGCCAGTGAGGGCTGCAGGGCTCCCGCTGGGGCCACCGAGCCAGCGTCCCTTCTCGGCGTCCTCTCTCGGGGTCCTCTCTCGGGTGTGCCCAGGTCTCCCTGGGGGGGAGGGAAGCCTGGGCACAGGAAGGGTGCAGAGGGTGTGGGGACCCCGACCTGGGAGCAGCCTCTCCCGCAGCAAACACTGACCAGAAAGCCCACATCCAGCAGCAGCCCAGGGGAGGGGGCGGGCTTCCGGAAAAGGCACCTCCGTGCCCAGCTGCCGGCAGAGGGATACAGCCTGCCCCCTCGCCCCTAGCCTCCCGACGCCGCCTCTCCTGGGGTGAGGAGGACGCGGGCTAGAAAGCGCCTCCGACCCCACCCCTGCAGCCCCTAAAGAAGCGTGCGGTCCCAGTGTCCACGTGGGAGCCAGTCCTCCAGGAGGGGTCACTCAGAACAGCATCTCAAGTCTTTGCTGCCAGAACTCGCCCTGGTGCCCCGTGTGGGGAGATGCCCCCCCTAACCTGTGCCACTGGCCCAGGGCCTCGGGGCCCTCAGCTCCCACCGTGTGGGCCCTGGGGCGGGGCCTCCACCGCAGAGCAGGGACGTTGGAGGCCTGCGGTCACGCTCCACGACTCCAGTGGACACAGCACCCAGGGCCCGGCCTGCGGGGCAGCAGAGAGCCTCTCAGGGTGGTGGGCGTCCGTTTCCACCAAGATCAAAACGCAGACGACAGCCCACAGAGGGACAGATGGCACAGCCGGGCCCCTCCTTGTCCACCGGGGACTGGCCAGTCCACCCCGGAAAGGCGCGCACGTCCACTGTGGGGGGCCCAAGCCAGGAGTGCAGTCGCCTCCCCACACCCCCGAGGCTGCTCTGGGGGCACTGGCAGGACCCATGTGTGGCGGGCCCAGGTCAAGGTAGGACACGCCGTGTCCTGGACCAGACGTGTCAGCTCGTCAGGGACGCCTGCCTGTCCCCCAGAGCCTCCAGGCCCTGCGTGCGGACCTCAGACGGAGGGCAGCCCCCAGACCAGGCACGTGTTCCTGGGAGACCCTCAGGAGCCCTCCCCTGCAGTCACCCTGCTCCGAGCCCCCTCCGAGCAGAGTGCTGTGAGGGGTGGGGAGCAGGCGGGTTCCGGAGCAGAAACACCCTGCCCCAGGCGGACGCGACCCCACTGGTCTCGGACACCCGGCCGGAGAGAGCGGGAGGAAGGCTGGAAGGGGAGCCCGTTGCTCTGAAGACGAGAGCAGCAGACACGCCGCGCCCCACTGCGCGGCCAGCCTCGGCCCACCCGAGAAGGGACGGCAGCCATCTGAACCTGGACAGACCCACGGCGGAGGCACTGGCCCCCGAGCCTCCGGACACCGCGGTCCCTCTGTCTCCCCGCCCCAGCCCGGCGGGCACACACATGCGAGCCTGGAGGCAGGCACACACACGCCAGGGCCCCAGGCTGCTCCTCGGGGAATGTGGGGGAAACCGCTCCAGCAACTGACACGCTCCCAGCACCAGGCTGACCGCCACAGCGCGGTCAGGACGGGCAGGGCAGCCCGCGTGGCCCCAGCTTCGACGGAGGGGAGCCGCGGCTACCCGGATCCCCAGCCCCTCTGAGCCCCGGCCTGGTCGTCGGCCCCTCCACAGGAGGCTGCAGCCCGACACGCGGGCCCTCGGGGTGGGGGCGGGCGCCAACCTAGGGAATCAAACAGGGACACACTGTTCGGAAAGAGGCTTTAGTAAGCGCGCCGAGCTGTCTCTGAGCCCTCCGGGCACTAGTGAGTAGACAGGCCGTCCTGGGGGGCCTTCGGGGGGGCTGGGGCGCCGTGCGGTCCCACGAAGAGGCAGTGGAGCTTGGGCTGCAGGTCGTTCCACACCTTGCTCATCTGCAGGAGGAGAGGGGTGGGCCAGCTGGGGGGCGGCCGGGGGGACACGCAGCACTGCGACCGCGGGCCCAGAGCGGCCGGAGGGCGGGCAGTGGGCTTCCCGCCCATCCCTGCAGTTCCCCCACGGGGGCCACGGGGGCCGCTTCCTCTGCCCCTGCGCATGGACACACGTAAGAGACTTTAAGGAATTTTAGCGCTGGGTCGCTCCCTCGAACGGCTCTGTAGCGAGGTTGGAACAATGTCCACCAAAGGAACGCAGAAACAAAGCAAGAGCCAGGCGGCCGCACTGTGGCTCCCAGGCCCCGTAGCGGCCTGCAGGGGCAGGGCTGTGGGCATGGGCAGGAGGGGAGCCGTGCGCAAGGGGGCTCTGGGACGAGCACTGGGGCACAGCGGCTCAGGGGCTGCTGAGAGCAGGGCGAGGGGGCTCTGAGACGGGCACTGGGCAGAGCGGCTCGGGCTGCTGAGAGAGAGCAGAGCAGCCCGGGGCACGTGCGGTGTGTCTAGTCCCCGAGTTTGGAGACGGGGGCTGAGTCACTCCCGGAGGAGAAACGCAGTGCCACGTCAGGCAACCTGCCCGCCTTCTGCCTGTCGCCCTGCAGTCCCCCAGCCACCTGGACCCGGCTGTGAGGTCTAACCACTGTGCACCCCTGCCCCACCCGAGCACCCTGCTGCTGCCTCAGCCGCACGTGCAGTTCCCAAACTGTGCCAGAGGGTGCCCCAGGCACCCCAGGAAACTCCAGGGGCACCAGGAACTACGCCAAATGGGCAAAGGAAATTCCACGCACGGGACACACCAACCACCGCCACGAGCCTGTCTGGAGCCAAGAGCTGACGACCGGGACGAGTGGGAAGGGACTTTGTCCTCCGGCCGCTGTGAGCACCGCAGTGCTGAGAAAGCCGAGAACCCGCTTCAGACAACGCAGGCCAGGCTGCCTCAGGCTGCGGGGTCCCCTTGCGGCACAGCCCCCTGGCCCCGCAGGCCCTCGCAGGAAGCTGGCGGGGCCCCTCCCACCCCTCACAGCAACACCCCACCTCTCTGCTCTCGTCCAGGGTTCTGTGCACTCCGCCTCTCACCTTCCCTGGAGCTCCTCCTGAGGCCGGAGACCCCTTCCTCTGCACCCTGCGTGCCCCACCCAGCGCCCCATCCCTGCAACCGCGAGTACGGCCTCACGGGTCTCCCTGGCTACCAGGAGACCGGTGAGTCCGGCAAGAGCCGAGTCCGGCAAGAGCCGTGTCAAGTCCTGGCGCCCCGCCCGCATGCCTGCCCGCCCGCCCAGGTCACTCGTCAAGGTCAGCTGGGCTGCTGCTTCTGGAAAGGGGGCACCCGCTGGCCTGCACGGGCGGCTGTGGGGACCCACCTCCTTGTGCCCTTGGATCTGGGAGCTGACGAAGGCCCCGAGGATGTGGGAGGTGAGCGGCAGATACGCGTGGACCAGCTGCGTCTCCTGGTGCAGGCAGTACAGGGAGAAGTGGCTGCGGAGCTCCATGGCCTGGATCACGTTCTCCTGCTGCAGAGCAGAGAGCCCCTGGCGCCTGGCCCGGCATGCCCGGGAGCGGCCCCCAGCCCCGGCCCAAGCCCTGCCTCTGGGCCACAGCGCCGTCATGGTGCACAGGCGTCAGGGTCCCCGCGGTTCACGGAACCCCCACAGGACGGCGGGGAGGATGGCGGGCCAGCTGGCAGGGTGGAGCGGGCCCCAGCAGCCAGCCCCCGCGCCAGCCGAGACGCACCTCCACGATGCGGGACTCCAGCTGCCCCACAGCCTCGGGCTCGCGGCTCTGCGCGGCGGCGCTCACCATCTGCCTCTTCATCAGGCTGTACTTGTGCAGCGCACGCTGGTGCCTGTGCAGCACGCCCTTCTCGTGCCGCTCGCACAGGTCCTGGGGGCAGCGGCGGGGGGGCGGTCAGGGCTCCAGCCTCCAGCTGGGGCGTCGCCGGCGAACCACACCCTGCTCTGCACGCTCGGTGGTCGCGGGAGGGACACCTGGGTGAGCCACCCAGGGCCGAACTGCAAAGGACTCAGTGCAAATCAGCACTGCCAGGGCCCGGTGGGGACGTGTGAACACCGGGCTGGCTCCGGACCGCACACCATGAACTGACCATCCCCAGAAAGCCAGCACGCCTCCAGCAGCAAGACCTTCAGGGACAGGTTCCCGAAGGCAGACACCCCGGCATCTCCACGGGGCCCCAGGATAACCTGGTCAGCGGCCTTGGGGGAACAGGAGCCGCAGAATCACAGGCTGCAGCTGCAGAGGCCACCCGGCAGCCACCCCAGGATTCCCTTCTAGAATCTTCCCCACCAGGGCCGGGGCAGCTCCTTGAGCTCAGCACCAAGGCCTCACGGGGAGTCACCCCGCCACCAAAGGTCAGCGAGCTGCCCCAGCCCCGAGGTGAGGTCTGACTTCCTGCAAACTCCACCTGCTAAAAGAGGCAGCGTCCCTCTGCGCCGCGGCAGACCCTCACGTGTTTACAGAGACGACCACGGGCACACTCACACATCAGGGAAGGCTGCCGGGGCCACACTCCCGGGGAGCCTGCAGGAGGCCCATCCACCCTCCGCAGCCCTAGCCTCAAGCTCTTGTCCCAACCCCAGAGCCACGCCCCTGAAAGGTCACAGCATGTTTTCAAGGCTCTGTGCCCAAGCAAGCAGCTGCGAGACTCACTTTGTAGGACTGCAGCAAGTCCAGGAAGAGGTTCAGCTTCTCCACCACGTCGTTCTCCTCCTGTTTGCCCTGGAAAACACGGGTCAGGTGGGCCAACACTGCCCGAGCACACAGCTCAGCCACACGGGTGCCCTGCCTTCCTGACTGGCAGGGGACACGGGAGAAGGGAGGCTCCTCCCCGGGTGTGTGGCGGGGGTGGCTCCTAAACGTGGCATTCGCTACCAAGTCCCGGCTCTGGTCCCGATGCTTTGCAAGACCCTACAGCACCAGCACGTGTACCTTGAAAAAAAGCTGTCACTGCGGAAGAAATCCCGCCTTGAGTCTCACCTGTCTGGCTGGGACACAGTTATCAGGTCTCCCAGCTGGTCTGGGGAGAATAAAACCAGGACACATGAAAATGGAACTGAGAACAAGCTCCAAGGTGTTCACTTGCACAGCAAGCGTGAAATGGAACCCTGGCCCAGACGGGTGACAGTCCTGACAGGCACTTGTCCCCTTTGGTACAGTTAAAGCTGTGTTAATCTTACTCCAACAAAGAAACCACCGAAGGCACTGAGAAGCGTTTGGGACGCTGCGGACATGACGGCGTGTGTGAGGGATCTGAGAACCTCAGAGGCAAGCTACAAACCGCACCCCTCCTCGGGGCAGAAGCTGCATCCACTTCTGGATCAGAGGAGACCCTGGCAACGTCAGAGTCAGGGCCCCCGCCCGCTCTCAGCACCCCGCCCAGGTAACCTGTCCAAGAGGGGCCGTGGGCCAGGGCCTGGGTCCCAGCTTCGTTCGTAGGTTTTACAGGCTGAGCACTCAGTCGAGGGTCGAGGCTCAAATGAAAAGCTGTCCACAATCTGGTCCAGCCCTCTCCTTTCTAATTGTGGAGAGAAAGAGCTGGGGACCAGTGCTGGGTGAGGTCCCTGCTGAGACTCGGCCGGCACAGAGCAGGCTGCGGGAGCGCGCCCCATCTACACCCAGCCAGCCCCCTTAGACCACATGCTTGGTTCCTTCTCACACCGAGATGGGCCAGCCCAGCGCCAACTCCAGGAGACAGGGCCATCGCCCAGCACTCGGGTTCTAAAGGGAACCCATGGCAGGGCGACCGTGGAGGAAGAAAACCCAGGACTTTCCACACGGTTAGAACGCGGTTAGATTCCCGTTCCAACACTCAGAGCCGTGCAGGCAGCTGAGCACCCACCTGGAGCCGGAAAACCCCCTGATCTGCCCATCGCTGACTCACTACTAAGGAGCTTCAGGCTGCTGCCGGGCAGCAAGGCTTCCACATGGACAGCGTTTCAGTGCATTTAAAACCACCCACCAGCGGCCTAAAGCCCATTTCCCCAAGAGCCAGGAAGCACGCTCTCACCCCGAAACTCATGTAACAGTTATATCGCCTAAGAGCACCCAGATGGACCTCTCTCTTCCCTCTGACTGAAAATAAATCCCCGGCGACACAATTCTCTGCAGGGTTCTATTAGGCAAGTAACACTGCCCGCAAAACAGAAGCGTTTCCTGAGGTTAACTGGGCATCCAAGGTGAGGCCTGCGTGGGGCCTCTGGGGTGCTGGGAGCCTGGTTGCTCTGATGAGTTATCAAGCGGCCGAATGCCACCTGCCAGGACAGCAACACAGGAGATGCCCGTGCACTCTGGGCACACTGGCAAGCACAAGGTTACAGCTTCAAGGTCAGGGCAGACCTCACAGTCTCAGCAAAGCCAGCTCTCTGGGGCCAGGACCCAGTGTGTTCCCAGCATCAGCAACCCTCAAGGGCGTGAACCTCTCCTGGGAGCCACCCGGAACAGACAGGGACGTGCAGAGCCAACCGGTAAGCCGCGGTGCCCTGTGTGAGCAGGACTCAGAGCCCTGATGTCCCCCTCCGGAGGAGACACCCCGTGCACCATGGACAGGCACCTCGGGGGCATGTCCACTCACCTGCTGTGCGGCCTTGTCAGCCAGCAGCGCGAACTCCACAGACAGGCCTTTCAGCGCCTGTTTGAGGGACCCCCACGTGCTGCTGTTCAGCGAGGCCCAGGAGGGGAGCGGGGTCGTGTCAGACCCTAGAGCACTGAGAGAAGAGGAGGCACTCAGGGGAAGAGAGGGAAGAGACGCGCAGGCCCGGAAGCCGGGCAGGCAGCCAACCGGATGCCCCACTTCCCGACACCATGCCCCAGGGTGCCCTGCGCATCTCCTAACCAAGACCCCCACTGCTCAAAGCGCAGGTGCCCAGGGCGTCTGTGAGAAAGGGGGGCGTCTGTCCAGCCTGAACCACGTTGGTGAGGCCCAGGCTGCAGGTTCGAGGGTTCCGGGGAGAGCCGTGGGGGCAGCTCTGGCTGGAGGCCAGGCCCCTCCTCCAGGGGAGTGGGAGCATGACCAGCCCCCAGCAGCCTCTCCCAGGTCAGACAGACCTCTTCGCAGGCCTCACCCGGACAACGGGGGGGCAGAGGAGAGAGAGCCCACACTTCGGACCCGACGCTCTGCCCACACTCTCACCCTTTCCCTCCCTTCTGAGCACGATGCCCGTCCCCGCAGCCCTTTCCTTCTCTCTTTGGGGTGCATGGGTCGGAGTGAGGGTCATCACAGTAAACGCGCTTGCTCCTCCAAGCCTGCCACCCAAGCCTAAGGCCCCTCCCCACAAAAGCGACCCTGCGGAGCCGACCAGGGTCACCTGCCTCAGCTCCTTCCCGAATATGAGAAGGTCGGCAGCGTTGTCAATGGCCCGCGACACCATCCGCTCGGCCCGATCACGGAGCTTGTGGAAGCTGTTGTAGATGTTTCGAATCAGCTCGCGGCTCATGGCAAACTGGGTCTGGATGTCAGCCGGGAGGAAGTCCTGATGGGGTGGGAGGCGGGGATGGTCGTCACCAGACAGGACAGCCGTCCAGGAGATGACCGACGGGAGAGGAAGCAGCTCCGCCCACCGAGCAGGTGGCCAAGCCCAGACCCCAGGCCCAGGTCACCTAGCGGCCAGCCCAGGAACCCACCCTGGGCCTCCCCTCCCGTCCAAACTAAAACCAGAAACCGGTGCCACACGCGGGCCACGGAGCAATCCTCAAGCCCGACACGATGGGCAAGCTTCCTGACAACACCCCAGACAGGCCTCCAGGCTTCCTCGTTCACTCCCCAAGACAAGCTCTCACCCACTCTAATGTCAACTACCCATTACCACTAACTAATATTAACTACACAGCACTTAGAAAACAAAAAGTTTAGGGAATAAAATGAAGGTAATGTCTGGAAAAGTAGCTTAAGAAACAATCACCAAAAAAGCTACCAAATAGCTACTTTCATCTTTTTGAGAAAAGGATGAGATGAACCAAACTTAGAAATAAACCAGTGCAGCCACCAACTCCCTTATTTCCAAAGAGCAGACAACCAAGTGCACGTCCGTCTGCGTCACGGACTGCCTGGGGACACGCTGCGAGGGCCTGCGGCCGGGCACTGCGGCCAGAGGGGGCTGAGTCACAGGCAGGCTCCGCTGCCGGGACACCTGGGGCCTTGGCCAACGGCAGCCTCCGTTTTCCCGTCTGGAAAAGGGGCCTGGCACCCGCTGGGATTCAGATCAGCTGGAACAGGTGCTCCGTCAGGAAGACACGCAACAGGTCGCAGGGCGGCGTGGCGCTCAGAGGAAGACCGACCGCGAGCCCCGCCGCCGCACTGGGGCGCGCAGAGGGAGTGTCAGGTCGCGCGGGTACCTTGGCCCGAGCCGCCAGCTTGCAGTTCATGAACTCGTCTCCCACGCACTGAGCAGACTCTTTCAGCTTGTTCTGCACGTCCTGCAAGGGGCAGAGAGAAGCCCGTGACCCTCAGCCGGCCGCAGAGAGGTGGGCAGGAAGTGCGGCATTTCAGGGCGGGGCGCCTGCCCCAGCGCTCTCCTTCACCAAAGCAGCACGCGGCGCCAGGGAGGCCCGGGGGCACCCCGTCTGTGGAGGGGCGAGGGGTGGCCCCTACCTCCCAGCACTTTCCTCGTCTGCAATCAAGGTCCCTGTTCCACAGAAGCCAGTCCAGCCCCAGGGTTCCAAAGACCCACCTTCCCCACTCAGGGGCAGATCACAGCAAGCATGCCCTGAATGTCTGGAGTGGGTCCCACAAAAAGGGCCGACAGACAAGCACTCCAGAGGGGAGGCCACATGATCTCTTGGGTCAAAGGCCCCTCTGGCCTCCATAAGACGGGAGGTCAGGCGCGTGGGGAATCCGCCTACGGGGCTCTGGGCCTGCGGCCGTGCCGTTCACTCCAGCGTGGGAAGTCCTCCGCGGGGCCCCCTCCACCCATGCCCACGAGGAGAGGGTCCACGGGGAGCCCCCAGTGCCGGAGAAGGACTCGGGCCTGGCACGCAGAGCTGCCATGGCAGCACCTCCTCCTCCAGGAGTAGGGCAGTGGCCCGGCTTCCCGCTGGACCAGATTGGCCGACAGCAGCTGGAGGGGGACGCAGCTGCCCCGACGCCTCCCGAAGGTCATGAGCACGTAGAGCCCATGTCACCCGGGACACATATCCAGGCGCAGCTCTCAGGACAGCATGGAGTCCACCCTGGCCTTTCCTAAGTGGACACACACCCACGTCAGGGGCCACGGGCCCGACAGCCAACACCAGCCGCGGAGCCCCCTTCCCATGGAGCAGCTTCAAACCTCGGGGGCCTGCCGAGAAGCCACGGCTCCTCCCCGGCCACCCACAGGCCTGACCCAACGCCTCCCACACGACCCAGGGAGACAGCCCTGCTCAGGGCGGCCCGTGGAAACAGAACGCGTCGGGGCCGAACCAGGGGAGTAAGCAGAGAGAATGAAACAAAACCACACAACAAGAGCTGGGGCGCCCCAGGCCCTGCCGGGGTACTCACGGGGCCGCTGAAGGACAGGAACAGCTTGAGGATTGCGTCCTCGGAGAAGGGCGGGTGCCGGGCCACCAGGTTGATGAAGCGCTTCAGTGCCCGCCTCCGGGCCTCGATGAACTCCCTGTCAGCTGGGGGCAGGACACGGGTGACCAGCCCGGGCACGGCCCCCCAGGCTGGCGCTCAGGGCCCAGCGCCTCCCGCACAGATGGCCCCCCAGCTTCACTTCCAGCCGGGGGCACTGACCACAGACCTCAGGCTTCGGGAGAAGGCGGGTGCCCCCGACCCCACACCCTGCCCCCGGGGACGCACCTGGGCCAGGTTAGCTGCAATGAAAACCAGAGCCCGCCGGCTTCAGCCAGCAGCGCCTGACCCTCACGCAGGGCCTGCAGACGCCGCCGCGGCCCCACCCTGCTGTCTCTATGAGCGAGTGGGCTCTGCTAAGCTCACGCTCAGCCAGCCCGGCTTCCTGTCTCGCAAGCACAGACTCCCTCATCTGGGCTAAGTGTTGTCACTTCGAGGGAGGGAAAAAAGTAAGGGCATACAATGACACACTGAGGGTGTTTCAATACGACCACACATGAAACGGTATTTCTTTTAAATTATGAGATTTTGAGAAGGATCTCCGCTTCACACAGCAGTACGAACTGCATTACGTGTCGTGCGCACACGTGCTCAGTCACGCCTGGCTCTGTGACCCCATGAGCTGTAGCCACCAGGCTCCTCTGTCCGTGCAACTCTCCAGGCAAGAACAGTGGAGTGGGTTGCCATTTCCTCCTCCACGAAAACGGTATTTAAAGTATCACTTGGGGAAACTCGCTGGAGATCCAGTGGTTAAGACTCCGAGCTTCCACTTCAGGGCATGGGTTCGATCCCTGATCAGAGAGCTAAGATCCCACAGGCCACGCAGCGTGGCTGAACCAAGTATTAACATTCTAGGTCCCTGGAGGAAACCTGGATTAGGACGGCCCGTGAAGGCCACACGTTCAGAAGGCTTGGCCCAGGACCCAGCCTTCGAGGTCCCCGCACACCCACGACCCCCAGGCTCCAGCACACCCAGCGGTTACCTCCCAGCATCCTCTTGGGCGGCAGGGCAGGCACCATGCGGTACGGGAACTTGTGCAGCAGCGTCTCATGGAAGACCACAAAGTCGTTGTAGCGGCGGTACACGCAGGACCTGAAGCGCTGCGGGAAGAGGGCACAGAGCTCAGAGTCCTCGTCAGACACCCTCACCTTCACCACCTCCCCGACCTGCTCTTCCCGCCACTAAACAGACCCAAGGAAACAGCATGATAAACTTCCCTACGTTCTCTCACCAGGCCTTCTCCTAAGGGGGGAGTCCTACACGTCCTCAACGGATGGAGATACAACCTTTAAACGCTGCACGGCTCTAAAGCGCGCTTAATTAACCTATTGTTCTGGGTCTTGTCAGATGCAAGCCTCTTTACAGGAGTTTCCAACCACACAGCAGCATCTCCTGTCCGGGAGTGTCATGTGAGGACAGCTTTTAAGGTCTGTCTTCAACACGCGCTCTCCAACAGCGCTAACACAAGCGGCCTCCTGAAAGAGACCCGACTGCCCAAAAGCAGCTCAGACGCTGAGCACCAATCCTGAGATACAGGAGACTCGTGACTCAGACGAAGCTGCCAACAGGCTCCACCAGGAGCCGCCCGTGAAGAACCCGCAGGCACCACAGGACAAGTGCCCGACAGAGTGGCCGCGTGGGGGTCGCACGGACACGCTCACGTGAGACCCAGGCACTCGGCACACTACCGTAATTACTCAGCACCGTCGCAGAGAGTGAAGGAAGTCTGAGACGGCCACAGGCGGTGTGAGACGGCCACAGGCGGTGTGAGGCCAGCAAGAGGATGCTCGGAAGAAGACAAAGCTGTGGAGCCAGAGAGAGACCAGGGGCGCCCGGGGTTGGGCAGGGGTGGAGCACAGAGGGGTGACACAGGGCTTCTCAGGGCCGAGAAGCAACGACAGCANAGTCTGAGACGGCCACAGGCGGTGTGAGACGGCCACAGGCGGTGTGAGGCCAGCAAGAGGATGCTCGGAAGAAGACAAAGCTGTGGAGCCAGAGAGAGACCAGGGGCGCCCGGGGTTGGGCAGGGGTGGAGCACAGAGGGGTGACACAGGGCTTCTCAGGGCCGAGAAGCAACGACAGCAGACCGCACCCTGAGGACGCACAGCGGCGAGGGCGAGTCGGGGCAGCCGGGGACGCGGTGACAAGGACACGGCCAGGCAGGCTCACCAGCTGTAACAAACGCTCCATCTGCTGGGGGTGCTGACTGCGGGTGGGGAATACAGGAAATCTGTTCCCTCCCCTCAGTCCTGCTGTGAACCTAAAAACACATTTAACTTTTTGAATTCTTAACAGAAGGGGAAAAGTGAAGCAGTGATGCATTTTACTTTCTTGGGCTCCAAAATCACTGCAGATGGTGACTGCAGCCATGAAAGTAAAAGACCCTTGCTCCTTGGAAGGAAAACTATGACCAACCTAGACAACATATTAAAAAGCAGAGACATCACTTTACCAACAAAAGTCCGTATAGTAAAAGCTATGGTTTTTCCAGTGGTCATGTATGGATGTGAGAGTTGGACCATAATGAAGGCTGAGCACTGAAGAACTGATGTTTTTTAACTGTGGTGCTGGAGAAGACTTTGAGAGTCCCCTTGCACTGCAAGGAGATGAAATCCATCAATCCTAAAAGAAAAATCAACCCTGAATATTCATCGGAAGAACTGATGCTTAAGCGCCAATACTTGGGTCACTTAATGAGAAGAGCCGACTGATTGGAAAAGACTCTGATGCTGGGAAAGACTGAAGGTAGGAGGAGAAGGGGGTGACAGCGGATGAGACGGTTGGATGGCATCACTGACTTGATGGACATGAGTTTGAGTAAGCTCCAGGAGACAGTGAAGGGCACGGAAGCCTGGCGTGCTGCAGTCTATGGGGTCACGAAGAGCTGGACACAACTTACTGACCAAACCACAACCCACAGGCCGTAAGCTACCCAGCACAGCCCACGCGGCTGCGCACCCACCTCTGCTGGGCCTCGTGCCACGTCTGCACTGACTCCGACTCCAGCGAGTGTGCAAGCAGTGGGCACAGCCCGGTGAGATCCCCCTCTCCTGCCCTGAGGTCCCAACCTTAGCAGGCTCATCCCTTCGCCCACATTTCAGGAGGCAACCTGGACAGATGGGCCTCCTGCTAAAAATGCTCACCATGAGGTCATCGACTGACTTAAGGAATGGGCCGTTTAACAAGACTGAAGACAAGACCGCAGTCCTAGTAGGGTGGCGCGTCACGCACGCGGGAGCCCAGCCCATGGGTGATGCAGCCCCAGGGGAAGCACTGAGGCCTCCACTCCCACTGCAGCTGCAGATGCCAGGGGCAGCGGTGCCCACCAGCAACGCTGTCCTCTAAACAAGGGAGGGCCTCCTTCCCCCACCGACCTCAGTCGCCTCCCTCGGCAGCGGCGCTGACCAGTGTCAGAGCAAAGTTTAGTTCCAGGCTCCCCGCATCGTGGCTCCAAAACACAGGCAAAAATGCTGCGGCCCTTCACTTCCACGGAACGGCCGTCCGCCACGGGGAACTTGCTCCCACACGCACCTTTCCGCCTGGATGACGATCGGGAGGCACCTCCGCCTGAGCCCTGCAGGGCTGCGACCCAAGCCTGTAACCCGGCTAGGGGGCCACTCTGACCCTATGAGATCCCCCTGCTCCCCCCACTACACTCACACACACACACACACACACACGCCACTCTGACCCTACGAGATCCCCCCTGCGCCCCCCACTACACTCACACACACACACACACACACACACAC
>SJYA01004072.1:0-13112 GCA_006410615.1 Neotragus moschatus | reverse complement strand
CTCTGACCCTACGAGATCCCCCCTGCTCCCCCCACTACACTCACACACACACACACACCACTCTGACCCTACGAGATTCCCCCTGCTCTCCCCACTACACACACACACACACACACACACACACACACACACACACACACACACGTGCTCTTAGTTCACCAATGACTTAATCCCCAGAAGAAAGCATACAAGCGCCTATCAAAACACGTCCTGACTGAACTGAGGACAGGCAAAGGACAAAAGACCAACGCTGCTCGCGCCACCAGGCAGCCTGCACATGGCCACCAGGGCCAGGATTCCGGCCCCCGACTCGCTCTGACCTTGGGGCGCCCCTGACAGGGACGCAGCACCCCCTGGGGAGGAGCCCCTCGCCCCAGTCCCACCTGTGCACTCAATCTGCGGTGCGAGGTCCGCACTCCTCTTCCCAGGGACTGCCCGGGGCCAGCTCGTCTGGACTCCAGAAACAGCCAAGCATCCCAAGAGGCAGGATCCCAGGGCCCGGGGTGGTGAGGGCAGGCAGGCGCCTGGGGCGGGGGAGCTGCACGCCAGAGCAGGACGCAGGGGCGTGCGCGGGGGTCCTCCCTGCACCTCCCCGCCCCAGGCCTGCCGGTCACCTGGCTGGACACCTCGTACTCCACGTGCTTCAGGAACAGGCCCTTCTTCTCAGGGACGAGCTCCACCTGCACGGCGTCCCTGGCCAGGAGCTCCTGCAGCGTCAGCGACAGCAGCAGCGGGTTCCCCGGTGGCACCTGCATCCGAGCGGCGTCCGGGGCCACTGGCGAGTCTGCGGAGAGAAGGTGAGCACCGCGGCTCAGCCCGAGGCCGCCCGCCGCCCCCGCCTGCTGGCTCAGCACGTGGACTCCAGCCACATCGCCCAGCCAAGCCCAGTCCTGGCCCAGGTCAGGCTCATCCATTCGGGCCGCGTCCTCCCCTCATAAAGCTGCAGGCCGTGAATCAGCACGCACACCCCACAGCCAGGACAAGGCGGGCCTGGTTCCCACCTGGGCACACACCCAGGACAAGGCGGGCCTGGTTCCCACCTGGGCAGAGGCAAAGGAGTGGCCTGCTTGCAAGTCACATGCAAAAACAAGATTTTCCTTTTCTCCAGGGTCAAGTAAAGGGTTAAAGGAAAGAAACAGGCCCTAGTTCTCCGTGAGCGGGCACGCCCACAATCAGTGTGCGCGCCTCTTTGCCAACCCAGTCACCCTGATGTGTAAAAGCCAGCGTGTCTGCTTGAGCCGGGTGCCTGCTGAGCTGGGCTCCCGCTCATACAGACCGAAGCACTGAGCCCTAACAGCCCGCCTTCCTCAGACACAAGGAGCCACCCACGTGTCGTTCACAGGACAGGCAAAGGCAAATCAGAGGTCTTCTGTCCAACAAGCTGCCAACAAACAAACAAGGAAACCCTGTTGAAAGGTCAGTTTGGTTTTTAGTACAAAGAGTTTAGAACTTTAGAGAAAAACATTCTTTTCAGTTAAGAAAAAAGAATAAAGGTTACGGTGTCCCTCCGGGGACCGGTCTTTTTCCAAGAAGCATGGCTGTAAATAAACAACAAGCTGTATCTCTGCGTCTTCCCAATCTTCTGCAGTGTGGCTGTGTTACTTCATAGGACTGACTTGTTCAGTGCCAGATTCTGGTTTGCATTCTCATACAGAATTAATGAAGAGGTTATTTCCATCTGTGAAATCACTCAGCATTTTAGGATTCAAAACAGAGCGGCCTTGAATTGACCTTAAACATTAAGAAAGAGAGCAAGGGCTTAATGTGTAGCAGGAACCCCCACGGGCCTCAGAGCTCCAGGCAAAAGCTCAGGACCGTGTGCTCTAAGGCAGGGCTCTCCAGGGAGGGCAGACCCCTCTCCAGGGAGGGCAGACCCCAGGGCCGCGACGATCCCCTGGGAGCAGGAAGGCAGCGTTAGCGACTCACTGGCATTTTCTCTCTTCCTCTTTATACGACACTATAATGCACACGGGGGCTTCCCTGGTGGCTCAGGAGTAAAGAACCTGCCTGCGATGCAGGAGACGCAGCTTCGATCCCTGGGTCAGGAAGATCTCCTAGAGGAGGGATACCCACCCCAGCATGCTTGCCTGGAGAATCCCAAGGACAGAGCCTGGTGGGCTGCAGCCCATGGGGTCGCAGAGTCAGACACGACCGAGAAGCTAAGCAGCAGCAGCGCAGCACACAGACCAGCACACACACAACTCATTAACACACTCATGTGCACAGATGTGTGCGTGAGCGTGCACACATGCATGCAATGCATGTGGGTGTGCATATGTACACGAGTGGGCATATGTGCGTGTGTGTACATGAGTGCATGTGGAGTACATATGAAGACGAGAAGTGTGTGCACATGCAGGTGTGTGTGTGTGTATACATGTGTTTGAATATACATGAACATGCACACGTGTGTATGGCTGTGGGCAACAGTGCATATATGTATACACGTGAATGTGGGGGTGTGTTTGTAAGCATACACCTACATGTGTGCAATGCCTGTACGACTGTGTGCATGTGTGTATACGCACACATGAATACAGGAGTGTGTGTACACTTGTGTGTGCAACTGTGTGTGAGTAAACGTGCACATGCATGTATGACTGTGTGCATGTGTGCATGTATACGCACACGTGAATACAGAAGCGTGTGTGTGTACACTTGTGTGTGTGCGTGTATGTATGAATAAATGTGCGCGTACATGTATGACTGTGTGTGTGTGTGCACACGTGAATACAGGAGTGTGTGTGTGCTTGTGTGTATACGTGTATGTGTGAGTAAACGTGCACGTGCATGTATGACTGTGTGCATGAGTGTAGGTATACGCACATGTGAATACAGGAGTGTGCATGTGTGTACACGTGTGTACGTGTTTGAGTAAATGTGCACATGCGTGTATGACTGTGTGCATGTGCGTGTATACGCACACGTGAATACAGGAGTGTCTATGTGCTTGTGTGTACACGTGTATGTGTGAGTAAACGTGCACATGCATGTATGCCTGTATATACGTCAGTACGTGTACGTGAAGTGTGTATATGGGGGGCTGTCCCCAACAATGAATCCCCAGTGCCGTAATGGTTAAAAGCACGTGGAGACCACAGCTGTAGAAGGCACCTGTTCTCCCAAGTCATCTCAGGAGCCCAGCCCCTTTCCGAGGAAAAGCACTTTGATGGACTTAAAACTGTGTTTACACAGTCTCCTTGGGGACCACAGGAATCCTCAAGGAGCTGACAACCATTTCTTAAGTACCAGCTCGAAGGAACACAGTGATGAATAAGACAGGGTCCCTGAGCTCATTAATTCGTCCACACAGCAAACCACCGTGACTGTCCACCACTGGCAGGCACAACCTATAAATATCCCAACTCCAGGGAGAACGGAAACCAGACCGTGATTACCCTAAAAGTGCCCTGGGAATCAAGACACAGTGGGACGAAACCCAGGAGAGCAGGGACTCCCTCACTCTGTCCTCAGCTGCATCTGGGCACGAGGGGGTCAGGGGCCTGGCACACAACAGGGGCTCAAAGGACATTTGCTGAGTGACTCTTCACTGTTACCTACTGTACTTCCAGGAGGGAAACCAGCACCTTGAAACAAAGCAAGATCTTCGACCAGAGCACAGAATGCAGGAAAAGAGTGAACCAGAAAGCTAAAATGGCAATGGGGGACTCTTTCTATCAGAGAAATACCTGCAAACAATACATCTGATAAGGGCCTGGGTCTGGAATACACAACAGGAACAACTCTCACACCTTAGCTGAAGCACAAATAACCCAATCTAAAAACTGGCAAAGGGTCTGCAGAGACATTGCTCCAAAGACGTACAAATGGCCAGGAAGTGCTCAGCATCACACAAACCATTACAGTAAGATGGCGCCCTACGTCACCTCTAATTTAAAAAGAAAAAGGTTACACTGAGTGTTGGCGAGAACGTGGAAACCCCTCACACAGGCTATGGGTCTGTAAATGGTGCAGCTGCCTTCAAAAGCGGCGGGCAGTCCCTCAGAATGTTAGAAACGAGTTACTACATGACCCGGCAAGCCCACTCCTAGGTACACACTCGGGGTAAACAGAAATGTGAGTCCACACGGAGACCAGGAGACAGATGCCACAGCAGCGCTGTTCACAAGAGCCGAAGGGGAAGAATCCGAAAGCCCATCAGCTGGACGGGCAAAGAAAGGCGGTGCAGGCGCTCAGCGGAGGAGGAAATGACCAGCCCGCGCGCTGCTCTCGCCTGGAGAACCCCACGCAGAGCGGAGCCTGGCGGGCCACAGTGCGTAACAGGGTCGCGAAGAGCCGGACACGACTGGGCCGCTAAGTGCACGACGTGTACACAGGAGTATTACCTGCCACTGAAAGGTGCAGATTCACGTACAACACGGATGAGACTTGAACACGGGGTCGGCAGCGAGGGGGAAGAAGCCAGTCCGGAAAGACCTCGCGCGAGACGACTCCGTCCAATGAAACATCCAGAAGCGGCAAGCCCGCAGAAGCAGCAGCAGCAGCGAGCTGCCCCACCGGGGCTGGGCTGAGGGACGCTCTGAACCCACCGAGGAGACGGCGACACGCGGGGAGCGCACCAAGGACCGCCGTGCTGCACCCCTGAAAGGGGCAGACTGCCGGGATGTGAGCAGCGGCTCCACAGGCCCCGCGTGTAGGAGGGGGTGGCGGCGGCGAGAAAGGCAGGGTGTGCGCAGGCCTCCCAGTCGCGCCCCACTCCTCTGTGCCCCCGTGCACTGCGGCCCGCGCCAGGCTCCTCTGTCCGTGGGATTCTCCAGGCAAGAGCACTGGAGTGGGAAGCCCTTCCCTCCTCCAGGGGGTCTTCCCGACCCGGGAATCGCACCAAGGTCTCCTGCAGTGCAGGTGGACTCTTTACTGTCTGAGCCACCGGGGGAGCCCATAAAATGCAGGTGACAAAGGCAAGAAAGGCAGAGTCAGGCTCTCCGAACCCTCTCCTCGGCAAAAGCAATGAGGACGAAGGCAAAGGTCGAAGGAATCTGCTTCCTCGGAACACTGGAAAGTGTCACTGGCGTGTGACAACCCGGAGCACATCTCCTGGAGCAACAGCGAGTGAAGTCACAGTGAGGTCACAGTGGGGTCACAGTGGGGTCACAGTGGGGGGGCTGGGCCTTCACCCAGTGCGACCGGAGCTCCTGCAAGACGGAGACGCCACACGCAGCCAGGAGGCCACGTGGCCACACAGCCAGCGCAGCTGCAGACCCAGGGACCCCCTGGCTGGCCAGTCACCCACGGGAGCCAGACGGGCAGAGAAGGAGCCTCCCCAGCAGGGTTCGGAGAAGACGCCGCCAACACCCTGACCTCCAGCTTCCGGCCTCCAGACCATGAGACAGCACCGCCCTGCGGCATCGGGCCACCCGGCTCGTGGCCCTTTCTCACGGCAACCCCAGGAAACTCACACCGGAAACGCTACAGAAGGAGTTCAGAAGAGCTGTCAAGTAAACACACCAAGAGCAGCCGCACCTCAGAAGGAGCGCCGGTTTCCAGAGGCGCGCCGCTGCTTGCAGTGCCCGGTTTTCAACAACAGCTTCTAAGACGTGCAAAGAAGCAAGAAAGTCAGGCCAAACACGAGGCGAGGAGATGGGACACAGAGCCGACATAAACTTTTCTTGAAAACAGTCCAGATGCTGGAACTGTTAAAGACCTTACGTCAGCTATTTTAAAAATGTTCTGAGGACTAAGGGAGCCACCTCTAAAGACCTAAGGAAGCATATGCGAACACCACCTCACTAACAGGGAACATTAAAAATCAGAAATTATAGAAGAGAAACAGACGAAAATTCTGGAGCTGAAAAGTTCAATAACTGAAATAAAAAATTCACTAGAAGCTCAACAGCAGATCTGGGTGGAGAGAAGGAAGAATCAGCAACTGGAAAGACATGTCGATTGGAATTCTCTCCAGTCTGATGGGCAGAAAGAGAAAAGGATGCCGGAAAATTAACAGCTCCTCAGAGACCCAGGGGGTAACACCAAGCACACCAACATAGCCGTGACAAGAGCCTCAGAACAGATGCTTCAATAAACAATGGCTCAATTTGATTCAAATATCCAAGAACTCAAAAAATTCCAACTTGGATAAATTCAAAGGGATTCGCACCTAGACGCATCATGAACTGTTCACAGCGTACAAAGAGAAAACTTTGAAAACGCCAGGAGGGAAATGACTTGCCAAATACGAGGGATTCTTTTTATGATTAACAGCTGACCCCTCACCAGAAACTATGCAAGACAAAAAGGAGGTGGGAGAGCAGAGTCTAAGTGCCAAGAATCCCACACGCGGCACATCCACCCCGCAAAGACGAGAGTCCACACGCAGCAGGCACATCCACCCCGCAAAGACAAGAGTCCACACGTGGCAGGTACATCCACCCCGCAAAGACAAGAGTCCACACGCGGCACATCCACCCCGCAAAAAGCAAGGGCACAGTGAGACACTCCTGGCGCCTGAAACGGATAGGACTCCTCACCAGCAACTTCTACCTACAGAAACGAATCCCTAGAACCAACGAGGCACACCAGTAACCGTACCAGTAAGTATAAAAGACGGCACTCGTATTTCTTTATTTGCAACTCTTTTTCCTGGCTGATTTCAAAGACAACTGTATGAAAGCCACAACTGTAGGTCTGTTTTGATGGGGAACAACTTATACAGATGTAATCTGGAAGACAGAAAAGACTCTGATGCTGGGGAAAATTGAAAGCACAAGGAGGAGGGGGCGGCAGAGGATGAGACGGTTAGGTGGCATCACCAACTCAACGGACATGAATCTGTGCAAACTCTGGGGTTAATGGAGGACGGAGGAGCCTGGCGTGCTGCAGTCCATGGGTGGCAGAGTCAGACAGGACTTAGCGACTGAACAAAAGCAACAGTTCGTGCGATAATGGCAGCACAGAAGGGGAGATGGGCCTAGATATTACTGAGACCAAACTACTAACCCAAGGCAGCCTGTTAGAAACAGAAGCTGTAACTCCCATGGCAACCACCAAGAAAATAACCCCCCGAAAGTATAATACCCGAAACAACGTGGGGAGGTAAATGGAACACTGAAGAAAAAAAAAAAAAACCTATTTAATGTAAGAGAAAGGAAATTAAATTAATGGGGGAAAGATCATTGAAAGAGCACCAGGAGGCCTCTATTCAAAATTTTCTATGATAAAAACACACGCTTAGCAGAGAAACCCGCACGATTTTCCTGATGATTAAAATAAGACAATGTCCCAAGACAGAAAGTAAGCTCGGTAATGATTACCAAATGATGACATGCTGCTGAAGAACCCGAACTTTGANGAGCACCAGGAGGCCTCTATTCAAAATTTTCTATGATAAAAACACACGCTTAGCAGAGAAACCCGCACGATTTTCCTGATGATTAAAATAAGACAATGTCCCAAGACAGAAAGTAAGCTCGGTAATGATTACCAAATGATGACATGCTGCTGAAGAACCCGAACTTTGATCGCTGGGGGATTTAAAACACAACTCAAAAGACGCATTTTAAATCACAGACATTACACTCAACCACCTTGAGAACAACCCCTTCCTTAAGTTTGAATCATAAGAAAGCCTCGATTCCCAACATCAATTTACTGAAAAAATATTTCAGAACGGAAAAGAAGAGGAAGGTACCACTTCCCACAGGCCCCGCTGTCCCTGACGACCACACGCTGAAGACAGTGCGGGGAGGACTCTGGTCTCCCCCGGGAGCCCGTGCGAAGCTCACCAGCAGGACGCTTCTCAAATGGAGCCCTCACAGCCAGTTTAAGCGGCCCCGTAAGACCAGCTGCAGTGGCTGGAAGGACAAAACTCCCCAAGACAGCAAAGAACAGAGAACTCTGGCGTGCTGCCGTCCACGGGGGTCACAAAGAGTCAGGTGTGACTTCGCGACTGAACGAGACCGATGCCTGGAAGAGGCGCCATCGGCAACTCAGCCCCGACACCGATGAAACTGCTCAGACGAGACGGGCCAGCCGGGCCTGTGCCGCACGGCAGTGGACAAGCCTGGCTGTGGCCATGGACGGACAGCGGCTGAACTCCGGCCTCCAGTCCCCAGCGTGTGGCTGGCAAGTGAGCGCCTCTGAGCTTTCTGTTTACAGTCAGTAAAAGGCGGCAAAGAGGCCCACTCTGCGTCACCGTCAGAGCCCTGGGGACTGCAGCATCCCGACGGGCCCTTCCAAGAGCATCCCCCACCCTCCCCACTCTGACCCTTCCAAACAGAACTGCTCCATGTGGGGTCCCCTGGTGGCAGAAGCCCTGACCTTGAAAAGCCACCAGCGGGAGCCCAAGCCTGACGCCGGCTATGCGACAGCGTGCGCCACGCTGCACTCAGCAGACTAGGAACACCTGGGACTGGAGTCCCTGTGCTCTGGGCGGGGGCGGGGGGTCCAGAACGCCTCTGGGAGCCTCGTCTGAGCCGTGCTGTCTCGCTCTGTTCTCATAAGAGCCAAGCGAGCAGGCAGGTGTCAGCCCGAGGCGCTTGGCCTGCGGGTCTGAGAGCCGCTCCCCAGGCCTGCGTCAGGACAATGGGCCATCTCCGCACTGGACATCTTGCTCTGCTGGCCCCGGGGTGACACGGGAGCTGGGTCACTCCCAGGCCAGCCACCTACACCGCACGTCCTCCTGCAGCACACCGAGGGACCGCCACCCGGGTGGACCCAACTCCATCCAGGCCTGCGCTCCTGGGACGCCCAGGCCTGACGGCTCTCCTGCTCAGTTGCGTCCGGCTCTTTGCAGCCCTACGGACCGCAGCCTGCCAGCAGCCCGCCAGCCTCCTCTGTCCACGGGACTCTCCAGGCAAGAACACTGGAGTGGGCTGCCACGCCCTCCGCCAGACATTCCTCCTGTCCCGCGCATAGAACCCACGCCTCCTGCACTGCAGGCAGGCTCTTCACCAAGCCACCCGGGAAGCCCGGCAAGCTCCAGGTCGTTTAGCCACGAATCACAGTGAGGAAACGCCAGACACGCGCCTGGACCAATGATCCTCCCAACACGCTTCCGCAGGAACCTTCAAGCAATAACCCTGCTGCTGGGAGGCACCCCGAGCGGCCAGCCTCGAGGGCCTGTGAGCAGCTGAGAGCCAGGGCCCTGACTCCCACGAAGCTCTGGGAGAGCAGCGGCCTCTGCTGTACCTGGCAGACCTCAGCAAACGCGGAGGACCTGAGGCCACCAGCGGGAGGGCCTCTCACAGGATGGGGGGGTCAGCCAGCCTGCTGCACCCTACCCTTCACGCGGGCTCTGGGGGGCGGCTCTGAGCACCCGAGAACCGCCTAAGCCTCCCCGGGGGTCTCCCCACGGGCAGAGAGGCCCTCAGCGTACCATAGCTTTCAAGCCACCGGGGGGTCACGTGGCCCCCCAAAGGCAGCCCGTGGCAGGAGGTCCCCACCGGCTCCGCTGAGCAGCAGGGGGACGTGTGTTCTGATGGACTCCGGGTTCGGGCTTACGCCTCCTCTGTCCCCCTCGGCCGCAGTCCAGCGGGACACGGCTCAGTGGGAGCAGAAGCCTCCAGAGTGAGCGCCGGGAGGCGGGGTCACCCTCAGGCTCGGCCGCGCTCAGGCGCAGGGTGAATGGCTTAGACAGCTGCTGTCGAAAGAAACAAACCCAGGGCGAGGAGCAGAGGCCCCGGCCGGCGGGCCTGCAAGACGTGGCGCAGCTGCGACAGAAACACCAGGGCAGGTCCTCAGAGTTAAACCCAGAGCCGCCCGCCGACCCAGCAATTCCACACCTGGGCCTAACCCAGGAGAACTGAAAGCAGAAACCAGAAGCCGCGGCTGCACGCCGGGATCACGGCAGCCAAAAGGTGGAACTGCCAAGTGTCCAGGCTTCCCGGGTGGCCCAGTGGCAAAGAACCCGCCTGCAGTGCAGCAGCCGCAGGAGCCTCGGGTTCGATCCCCGGGTCAGGAAGATTCCCTGGAGGAGGCAATGGCTGGCCCACGCCACTGTTCTTGCCTGGGAGCCTGGCGGGCCGCAGTCCAGAAAGCAGCAGAGAGTCAGACACGACTGAAGTGACCCAGCACCCAGGTGTCCACGGACGGATGACGGTCAGCCAAGTGCAGTCCATCCACACGACGGAACCACGCTCGGCCTTAAGGAGGAACCAGCCACTGAGCCCGCTGCGCCACGAGGCGCCTGGAGGCTGTCGCACAAGCGAGATAAGCCAGACGCAAAGGCAAGCGGGGTGTGACGCCGCCCTCCCGAGGTTCCCGGGGGCCGGGGGGTGAGCGCTCAGCGGGCACAGGATGACGCTCCAGACCCGGGCGGGATCACGGACGCAGCGGAACGGACGTGCCTACCACCACGGCAGGCACACCAGCAACGGCTAAAGCTGCCGTCACGCACACCTCACACGCGGAAACAGACCGCTGCCCGCCCCCGAGTCCAGGCTGGGGCCTAGGAGTCCGAATTTCTCACGATTTCCCGGGTGACGCTGCCGGTCGCAGGGCCACTTGGGGAACCGCGGACACGGGGCCTGGTCCAGACCCCTCACCTAAGAGAGCAGAGGCTCACCTCGCCTCAGCGAGTCACCAGGTACCGAAGGAAGGACACTCCAGACAACAACGCTTCCACCAAAACAGCATGAAACGGGGTCAGCAGACACCTTTCGTGCTCAAGCTGAATGTTCCTTCTCGGACTCACGAAACTGCTTCAACCTTCGGGAACCCTGAGCTATTCTGGTGTCTGAAATTAACAAACTGTTCTCAGGAAATGGAAGCAGAAGTCTCCGCATCCTTATCACGGCCGCAGCCTCAGAAATGAGAATTCAGCAGTTCTGTGGCAGGGAACGTCAGGAATGCCCCCGCCCCCCGCCCTCGCCCCATCTGTGGTCAGCTCGCCTCAAAACGTGACGTCACCACTCGGCTCCCGTTATCCGTAACTCGGGAGCTCCAACAAACCGTGCGCGGCCTCCATTTCACTAAACTCCGGGTTCGCTTTTCCTTCAGTAACTTATTTTACACAGCGCCACAGTTACTGACATAAAGCAAACCCTCCAACCCAGCAGTCTGTGAACATCCGCTCACCGTGCGTGCGGCTCCACTCGGGCGGGGCTGTGACAGGACAACCTTCACGCGTGCTTCCATGTGTCCACGACCACGCTTCTCTCTCAGCCATGCTGTGAAGGCAGAAGCCCGCCCCACGCCCAGCCACGCAGGTATCACTGTGCACAGGGTCACTTCCACGCGCCCCGTGGGCATCGCGCACGCTCAGCCGTGTCCGGCTCTGCGACCGCACGGGCTGCGGCCCGCCAGGCTCCTCTGTCCGGGGCTTCTCCAGGCAAGAACTCTGGGTGGGCCGCCACGCCCTCCTCCAGGGCCTCTTCCCTGCCCGGGGATCAAACCCACGTCTCATGTGTCTCCTGCACGCAAGACACACAAATTCTTCACCCCCTGAGCTATCGGGGGAATTGTCACGTAACTTTTAAACACACACGTTTTTGTTGTGAAGAAATACTTCAAACAAACACGAAAATACAGAAAGTATCAGAACCCATGTATCCACCGAAATTTCACTCAAGGACACTGTGCCATATTCTTTGCTGAAAAAAAATTTAAATAAAATGTTACAGACGCACACCCTCCTTCGAGCCATGCTTCCTGTCCCAGAGCTGATGGGCACGGTTTCGGCGAGGGCAGTGCACTTTCTCTATTAGGTGTCTGGAGAGTACCTGTACGTCCTGCACTCCACTACGCAGAATAAACACACAGCTGCTTTCTTTTCCCAACGGCTGTGAAAACTCTTTGACGCTGAAACAGGGCGTGCTGACAGGAAAGAGCACGTCTCACACCTGCTCAGTGCCAGCAGTTTCTGCAGCAGCACTGGGACAGCCACCCCTCACGCGGCTCCTCCCCCGGAAGAGCGCTAAAGCCTCAGGCCAGCCCGGCCGGGTTTACAGCGCGCTCGGGGCGAGTCCCTCTGCTTCTGACTCCCTCCCCTCCACCCGCTGGGTGCGGCCCTCCGTGTGGCTTGCGGGGTGCAGACGGCCCACCCTCTTGCTGTGGATCAGCCAGAGCCCACCACTCGCTCTGCACCCAACGGGCACCTGGGCAGTTTCACACGCCGCTGCCAAGGACAGGCCAGCGCCCTCGTGTCGGGGGACACACGTGTGTGTTTCTGCTGCGTCCATCCCCGAGAGAGAAACTGCTGCATCCTGGGGCTCCGTGTGCAGCCCAGCAAATAACCCCAGGTCTCCAAGCGGCTGAGCCAACGGACACTGCCAGCAGCACCGGGGGTCCCGGCCGCCTCACGCACTGGCCCACACTCCCTACTTCCCGCCCGGTTTTGCCCACCGTTCCCGAAGGCCCCTGACTCCTGCCACCCGCAGCCCATCTGCCACTGTATCTTGGTTTCTCTTTTATGTCTGTACTCTCTAAAGTTATTAAGACTGCTACCTGCAGACACTGCATGACGACTTAGGGACAGAAGTAAAAGCCACTCAGCTGTGCTCCGCTAACTGCTCCCTGCTGCTAAAAGCAGCGTGAAGAACACTGCCCTGCACAAGGCACTCTGCTCTGCTTTCCATTCGCTCTGCTACAATCAGTTCCTACAGAATTCTACATTTTTTTCCTGCTAACAGACGCTTCCCCCAACGGCTTTTATCCGCCCACATGGACCACACTACATCGCTAACACACCTCTTCAGAACCCCCCCTCCCGCCAGAGACCCACCACAGCCATCTGAGTCATCTGCGTGTTTCCTAGCAGCATGGAAGAGGAAAGCAAAGGGCCTTCCTGGTGGCTCAGGGGGTTAAGAGCCCGCCTGCCCGTGCAGGGGACATGGGTTTGATCCCTGGTCTGGGAGGATCTCGCGTGCTGCGGAACAACTAAGCCCGGGGCGCCCCAACTACCATGCCCGTGGGCCCCAGAGCGCAAGCTCTTCAAGGGGAGGAGACGCCACCACGAGAAAGCTGTGCGCCACCATGCCAACAGCCCCTGCTCGCCGCAGCTAGACGGAAGTCCACACAGCAACGCAGGCCCAGCACAGCCATACACCAACCAATAAAACGAATTTTAGCTTAAGAAAAAGAACAAACTAATAACAAAGGAAACCCTAAGCAAGGTGAAAAGACAGCCTTCGGAATGGGAGAAAATAATAGCAAATGAA
>SJYA01004071.1:0-40227 GCA_006410615.1 Neotragus moschatus | reverse complement strand
ATGATCCTATAGGAAAAGTTCTTTAAAAATGTACTGGCCCTGTGAGGGGAAGGGATAGTCACAGAGTTGGGATCAACATGTACACACTGCTCTATTAAAATGGATAACCAACAAGGTCCTACTGCATAGCACAGGCAACTTTGCTCAATGTATGTGGCAGCCTGGATGGAAGTGGAGTTTGGAGGAGAATGTATGGATATATATGGCTGAGTCCCTGTGCTGTCCACTAGAAACTATCACAACACTGTTAATCAGCTATACTCCAATATAAAATAAAAATTAAAAAAAAAAACCTACTGGCCCTCTGAGAAGACAAGTTATTATAATGGCTGAAGTTTACTCAAATTTACTCAAATTATAATGGCTGGAATTTACTTCAAATTCTTCCAGAAAGCAATTTACAGTTAGACAGCCACTAACCTACTGTTCTATGTTAGCACATGGTATAAGTTTTATTTGAAAAATAGAGCAAATATACTAGTCAGAGGGAAGGGAGAACGATAGATGTAGAGGCAGTATATACTAAAAAAAAAAGAACAAAAGTTAGCAGGAAGCTTGACTTTCTCTGAGGCTAGTTGTGCTACACTGGCCAAGTCTCAATTTCCATGGGCCTTAATTCTTCAATAATAAAATGAGATATAACTGTAATATCCTAATTATCTTTTCCAGCTATATCATTCTATGACTGAAATCATGTGACTGCTTTTGGGAAAGAGGTTGGGGAGGGAGAAGAGGATGAGGAATGCAAAAGAGAGTACCCCTTAAAGAGTATTATTAATCTGAGGGATAAAGCTGTAAAATAGAACTAGACAGACTCCTTTTGTAAGGAATGCACATCCAAGTAACTTAAACTTAGTCTTCCTTTCCAGATCTTCTTCCATAAAGAATCAATGCTTTTAAATACTTCCCAACTTGTTTCAGAGGTGGCAAATAAGCAATGATCAACCTAATTTAAAAGCTAGGCAGTTGGCTATGCTCATTTATTAGCTGTACGCTTACCTACTCACACCAATTTTACAGTGTAAAAGATTCAAATTCATACAGGCCCCACCAAAATTACTATTATATATCATGACCCCTTGGGACCACTCATAAATGATCTCAGAAAACATTAAATCTGTGGATAAAAAATTCATGAATACTTAGAATATTTTAAATTTCTTTTTCCTCTTCTACTCATGAATGGAAAGATCAAAAAGCAAACAACCAAAAACTAGTAAAAAGAACGAGTCTCAGGAAATGAATACTATTTTCTTCTTTCCTAAAAAGTCTTTCTCTACTAGGTGATATTTTGATAAAAAAGAGTCAAGATAATACAGCCAACAGAATGAGCAAAGCTGGTAAAAGAACTCAGGGGTGGAGGAGTAGTTATTAAAAGCAATGGTTACTTTAGAAGGGAGGCTTGAAGTCCTAAATTCACTGCTGTAAAAGCACATTTGTAAATAATAATGGCAGCCACAAGTGATAGGCAGAGAAAATGTGTACAAAAGACTAAGGACAGAAGTAGTCAAAAATGGTAACATTTTAAGGATTAGCCAGAATGGTCTCAAAGTATACATAAGCACTCGATTTATGTACTATGTACTATTCTCTGTATGTTTTATCAGTAGTATGCATGCATAATGTCTATGTTTAGTTGCTCTGTTTTTAAAAAACAAAACAGAATATCCAAATAGCACATAGTCTCTCAAGTTGCTATGTGTTAAGTACATACTGGAAGTAATAAAATATCTGAAATTAACCCTAAAACAGTCTGGGGTGGGAGAACTATTTATAATTTATGCGGCAGATACACACTTTTTAGTGTAGAATTTTCCAAAAGTAAAAATTTACATTAAAAAACTGTCTTCAGTGCCTAACTTATAAACCTAGACTTGTAAAATAATTTATTTTTAGATTCTATAACATATCTGGAACTATTTATTCATCAACATCCAAAAAACAGATACCTACTCTACAGCTCCAGTCATCACTACTTTTTTTTTTTAATTGTTGTCTTAACATGTATAACAAAACCACTCCCCACACTTGAACACTTCTCCTCACTCCTCATGATGTTCAAAACTTTTTTTCTGAATCCACTAAATATGCTCACTGGATTCCTTACTAATTAACTCCCTTCGCTTTCCCAGTTTATTCCTCTGTTCTTCCTCCTTATGGTAAATGGCAGCTGTACAATCAAGGAATCCTAGGAATAATTTTTCATTTCTTCCTAGCTTATACCTCCCATATCCAATCCATTAGCATGTCCTGAAACATGATCTCAAATCTGTCTGTTCTTTTCACCCTAAACCACACCATATCTTGCATAATTCAGTAAAAGTCCTCTTTGTCTCCTTAATCCCTTCAACTCTCAAAATGCTGCAGCACATCCTTCATAAATTATATCTAAATATCAGACTACATGTCTTGTAATTTTCAGATGTAAATGTTTCAGGGTAGGCTTAGTATTTCCATTTGGAGAGAGCAATGCTTCACCATGCCAATGGACTCACACTGGTTTACTGTGTTCTATTCACATACACTTACTTATTTGGTTTTAGAAAACACAGGTTCCAATTATAGAACTCATTGACACTGAGGTTCCAAACACCTAGTCATAAAACACCTGTGTTAAATGGCCTACACCAAACTATGACAACTCCCCTTACTGCAATTTAAAAATGACTGGAAAACAAAGGCCACACCAAAATCTAGAATTCCATTCAAAGCCAAAGAAAACACCAGGATTCTCCAAGTGGAAATTTGTGGTTTACCACGGAAGATTCCATGAATTTAAAGCTCAATCCAATTTCATGATTTAAAATTGACTAGGACTTCTGGTACTGGTAAAGACAAAGCAGGCCCACAACAGCCAGCCTATCTGTCTGTTACACCAAAATACTGTAGACAAAAATCTAAAAAGCAACTTTTACAAAAAAACTTGTACATGAGTACAAGTAACATTATTGTTCGTAGTAATATTATTCATAATAGCCAAAAAGTAGAAACAACCAAATATCCATCAACAGATGAATGAATGAATAAAATCTGGCATATGCATATAATCGAATATTATCTGGCAACAAAGGAATGAAGTACTGATAAATGCGACCATATGAATGAGCCTTCAAATTCATTATACATGAAAGAAGCCAGTCACAGAAGACCACATATTATGTAATACTAATATTATGTAATATATAATACATATTACTTCATTATACAAAATATCCAAAATTGGCAAATCCATGGAGACAAGAAGCACATTACTAGGGCTGGGACACGGGGAGAGCTGCAGGGGACAAGGCAGGGGAGTGGCACCTAGTGAGTACAGGGCTTCTTTCCAGGGTGATGAAAATGTTTTGGGTGAGTAAACTTTAAAAAAAAAACAAACACCTGAGCAGTATGCTCTAAAATGTAGACTACAATGGTATGTGAACTATATGTCAATTTTAAAAAAGTAACTACTTAAAGCACTGAAAATTAAGATAGCTCGCACGCTGGGAAATAAAAACCTAATTCACATGAGATCATAGAGTATAGAATTTACCGTTACCCACAGAAGGCTGGCCTTGCCTTTGGCTTAAGAAATAATCACTAGGCCCTATCAGGGCCAGCCACATAGAAACACCGCAATCTGGAGTAGGGGCTTTGATACATACCAACAATGTAATTTAAGGCGGGGGCTGGAGTCACATGGTATTGGCTGACCACAAGAAGGGCTGGACACTGAAAACTGAATAATGCCTATATAATGGACCCCAAATATATAAAAACTCTGGACATCAAGGCTCAAGTGAATTTCCCTGGTTGACAATACTCTGCTTACTGTCACACATTGATGCTGACAATTAACACTATCCTAAATCATTAAGCTCAACATTCAGAAAACGAAGATCATGGCATCAGGTCCCATCACTTCATTGCAAATAGATGGAGAAACAGTGGAAACAGTGTCAGACTATTTTTTGGGGCTCCAAAATCACTGCAGATAGTGACTGCAGCCATGAAATTAAAAGATGCTTACTCCTTGGAAGAAAAGCTACGACCAACCTAGACAGCATATTCAAAAGCAGAGACATTACTTTGCCGACTAAGGTCCATCTAGCCAAGGCTATGGTTTTTCCTGTGGTCATGTAGGGATGTGAGAGTTGGACTGTGAAGAAGGCTGAGCGCCAAAGAATTGATGCTTTTGAACTGTAGTGTGGGAGAAGACTCTTGAGAGTCCCATGGACTACAAGGAGATCCAACCAGTCCAGTCTGAAGGAGATCAGCCCTGGGATTTCTTTGGAAGGAATGATGCTAAAGCTGAAACTCCAGTACACTGGCCACCTCATGTGAAGAGTTGACTCACTGCAAAAGACTCTGATGCTGGGAGGGATTGGGGGCAGAAGGAGAAGGGGACAACAGAGGATGAGATGGCTGGATGGAATCACTGACTCGATGGATGTGAGTCTGAGTGAACTCCGGGAGTTGGTGCTGGACAGGGAGGCCTGGCGTGCTGCAATTCATGGGGTCACAAAGGGTTGGAGAAGACTGAGCGACTGAACTGAACTAAGTCATGGGGAGAGGATGACTGGAAGCTCTGCACTGGGCACTGCACCCTGACTCTGGTGTGTCTCTTCCCTTAACAAATCTTAATCTGTATCCTTCCAAAACCAAGTGCTTAACAATTTTCATTGTTACACAAATGCTTTCAGCAAATCATCAAGCCTTGAGGGTAGTCTTAGAAATCTGTGAGGACTTCCCTGGTTGGTCCACTGGTTAAGAATCCGCCTGCCAATGTAGGGGACACAGGTTCAATCCTTTTTCCAGGAAGATTCCACATTCTGCAGAGCAACTAAGCCTGTGCACCACAATATTGAGCCCACATGCTGAGAACCCATGCTCCACAATGAGAGAAGGTACCGCGATGAGAAGCCCGTGCACCGCAACTAGAGAGTAGCCCCCATTCGCCGTAACTAGAGAAAGCTTGTATGCAGCAACAAAGACTCAGTGCAGCCAAAAATAAAATAAAGTCTTTTTTTTTTTAAAGGAAATCTGTGAACTAGGTAGTTGGTCTAATAAGTGAAGGTAGTCATGTGGACTATACTGTAACTTCAGTTGGCTAAACTCTCAGAGAGTGAGTTTTCTGGGGCTAATTTCTCACCACTTTGACTAAAAAGCATGACCTAGCAAGGAGATCTCCTACTGTAGAGAACAGGTAAAACTGTAAGAATGGGTTGTGGGGTATGGAATTCCTAAGAGAAAAGAACCAGAGAAGGGACTCCCCTAATTCCCTCACAAGGCCTGGGCTCATCTTTGAGGTGGCACACAGGACATTCCCCATCAATACAGCAAAGGGTTTTTAGAACTGAATCCCTGCTCACATCTCAGACTAACAAGGAACAGATCCAAAACAGCAAAGCAAAGGCTTTAAAATATGAAGTGATTATCAAACTAACACAGAAGAGAGAACATGTAGTCTATGACTAGTTGGGCTATTTACTTAAAAAAAAGAAAGAAGTATTCTAACAGAAGTTTTTAGAAGAAAAACAGAACCTAAAACAATGTATTATTCAAAATATCCAAAATACTATCTTAAATTTCTCAATAATCTAAGGTTCAGGAAAATGTGACAGATTCTCAAGGAAAAAACAATCAACAGCTGCTAATCCTGAGATTACTCAGATGCTGGACTTAACAGTCAGAAACTTTAAAACATTATTACTATATCCATGTGGCGAAGATAACTTGAAATTAATGGGAAGACAGAAGTTTTCAGCAAAGAAACAAAACTATTTAGAAAAAAAAACAGAAACACAAATTTTGGAATTAAAGATATAATATCAGAAATTTTTAAAATTTAACTGGATGGGCTCAGTGGCTGAATGCAGAATAAAGTGTCAGAGGATGTGATAAAGGAACAACAGAAATCATCCCATCTGAAATACAGACAGAAAATGGCTGAGGAAAAATGAGCAGACTCATGACACTGGAAAAAGACAAAGAATGTAGTGAAGAAAAAATATCTGAAGAATGGCTGAAAATCTGCCAAATTTGGCAAAATATTTAAAGCTATAGATTCAAGAAGTTCAGTAAATGGTAGAGATTTAAACATAAAGAAATCCACACCTAGGTATGTTTTTTAAAAAAATCAAACTGCTGTAAACTAAGCAAAAAAGAAATGATCTTAAAAGCAACCAGAGAAAACAGTGTATCAGTATTACTTAAGGAGGGCAATAATTGAAACAAGCATGCATTTCTCACCGAAAACCATGGAGGTCAGAAGGCAGTAGAGCAATATTTTTAAAGTATTGAAATACAAGAGCTATCAATACCAAATTCTGTATCCAACAAAAAAATTCTTCAAAATGAAAGCCTCCCCTGCTCTACCCCTCCCAAAAGAGATTCTCAAATGAAGGAAAACTAAGAATTCATCACCAGCAGAGCAGTTCTTAAAGAAATACTGAAAGGGAAGTGCTTCAGGCTGAAGGGCAATGATACTGGAGGCAAAAGTGGAACTTAAGGAAAGAATGAAAAGCAAATGAAATGGTAAACATCTGCGTAAAAATAGTCTTTCAGCTCCTATGGCTAGGAAGCAAATAATAACATTGTCGGTGGGGAAGTCCACGTATGAGATGTAACACATACGACAACTATAACATACAGAGGATGGTAAAGGGACCTAAATGGTCGTAAGGCTTCTACATTTTATTAAAGATGGTAAAATATTAATCCTAAGAATTCTGTGGAAGGTTGGGTATATATTATAATCACTAGAGCAACCACTATAAACATACAAGAAGAATAACACCAGGGATAAACAGGGTAATTACAGAATGATAATAAATAAATAAAAGAGAATCTAATGCCTTTAATGTATATGCACCTAACAGTAAATATTCAAAATACTTGAAGCAAAAAACTAAATAACTGAAAAGAGAAATCAAGACACAACCATACTTGGAAACTTCAACACCTTTCTTTCAATAATCAGTAAATAGACAGAAAAACCGGTAATGGTATAGAAGATCTGAACAACCCTATTAACCAAAATGATCTTACATTTACAGAACACTCTACCCCCAAACCAGGAGAAAACATATACACAGGCTTTTCAAGCATGTACAGAACACTTAAAATCCCAACAGAGACCATATCCTTATCATAGTCATAAAATGATTTTTTAAATGGAAAAACAATGACAAAAACAATAGAGAAAAAGCAAAGAAACAAAACTCTAGTCACTTAAAAAAAAAATTAACAAATCTCTAGCAAGACTGACAAAGACAAGAGAGAAAATAAAAATCACCAATAACAGGAACAAAACAGGAGACTCCCCTCGAGGTTTGATCCCTGGTCGAGAACGAAGATCCTGCATGCCACATCTTTAAAAAAGAAAAATATTGAGAGAGGGAAGATATGTTGAACTGAAGAGGAAAAAGCCACCAGCTTTGTGGAGGTAATATCTCAGCTGACTTTGAAAGATTTCAGATTATTTCATAAGAGATGAGGATAAATGATGGCTTAATGTCTTGAGTACAGATAAGAAATTTCAGATCCTAAACAGGCAACAGCACTGTACCAGTTTAGCTGGGGTACAGAAGGAAAGAAATCAACTAAACAAAAGTGGTACATGGGACCAGTCAATGACCTGTTATTCAGGAAAAATTACTGATGCTTTCTGTGCCAATTATCAATTTATTGAGTTTTAGCTCCAAATCCAACCTTCTTTGCCCTTCTCTCTGATAATGAAGTTGGATTCTAGAAAGATTTCTCCTTTGCCAGCTGGCTCAATGTTAAGTTTTGTCAGTAGAGTGCTGGGAGGACACTGCAAAAAGAAAAAATGGGGTCTTTCCTTTCTGGTTTTACTGTACTCTAGCCTGCTTCTTCGTGAGCTTGCAGCACCCAACAATATGAGGGACACTCCATAGTGGCTCATCCTTCAGCAATGTTCAGCAGAAAGCCTAACGGTCCCTCCCCAGAAAATTCTGCTGGTGGCTCAGCTGGCTCCCCAGCTGAACACCCAGCAGGAGGCTTTCCAGCAAGTTCTTTTAGTACCCAGAAGGTGGCTTCTGATGTGCCACCTCAGGCTACAGCACCAGAGAACTCTGTCATCCACTGAACCAGAGCCCCACCTTTTCCACAGAGAGCTGAATCTGGGAACATGAAAGTTATTCTTTCCTAGGGCATACTGCCTTAGTCCTACAGTTGCTTCCCAAGTCTGTAATTACTGTATTTTTCTATGTTATCTTTACCTTTTACTAGTTAATTCTTGGTTAACAGTTAATATCAATCAATTAATTAACAGTTAACTTCATAACTTCCCTGTTAAACCATGTATTGGTAGCTTCTGTCTGCTGACTGGACCCTGAGAACTACAGAACTATAACTCAAAGATAGAGATCTTTCACACACCTAATTTTAAAAGATTTAAAAAAAATAAAAAAGGATGCCCCAAGGCCCAGAAACAGCTCCGAGAAGCGGTGTGAGTATATTCAGGAGGCTGGAGTTTGAATTACCTCTGGGGTTTGTATGCATGCCTGATGGGATATTTTGCAATCACAGGAAGAACAACTGACTCCAGTGAGGAGAAAAGAGGAATAGAGAGGAGGGGAGCACTGAGTTAGCCTTCCTGTAAACCGGAAAATCTACATCAGACAAAAATGAAACATGTTTAGTGTTTGAAAGACTATTTTAAATGCTGATGGCTAAGGACAGCCATTTGCTATACAAGTTACACAATAAAACCCTGAATAATTTCTCTTAGAAACTGAAGTAGTCAAATGGTATCATGTCTCTCAAACGGATACATGTCTCTCCGAATCCTTGATTTCATTTGTAGTGTCTTGAGAGGAAAACAAAAATAGCTATCCTTTCAATATTTAGAGTCACATAAATGTATAGCATGATCTAGAATCAATAACCCATCAGCTAAAGTGAGAATGGGGGTTTTTCAACCAAGTCAACCCAATAAATAAAATCTTTACTCAGTGAACAATACTAACTTTAAAAAGGAAACGATATAGGTAAAAATAAATTATTAAAAGCTTACAGAATTTTTTGTAAAGGTTCTGACAGAACTTCAACTTTGGAACAAGCAATTCTGTGTCAAAGAGCTCAAGACTAGGGAACTATTGCCCAGTTATCACTCCTATGTAAGTTAAGAGAAAAAACAATTAGGTTGTATTTTAGGCATGAAAAATTTAACAAGGAAGTGAGAAGTCACAACAAATTTTTAAAAACCATTTAAAAATTTCTGAAATAATTATATATTGGCAAACAGTACAGAAACTTTTTTTAAAAAACATATGACCAAATACCACAGGGCATCTATCTAAATTACCAATAACTGCTACAACCGAAAAGTTCCAAATTCTTCTTTTTAAAAAAAACTTTTTATCTTTTCTTCTTCCCAAAGGTTATTCCAACTCTTTTCACAACTTCTTACCTATTCTCAACAGAACTAAGCTACTTTTAGAACACTCCAAAATGTTCTTTTCACCTGAAAAAACAAAATCCATATTTTCTTTCTTCCCTGGAACTCTCTTGGGAAACTCTTATCTTTACAAGGGATTCACTTAAGAATTAAAAACAAACAAACATAATGGAATGCATGAAATCATAAGTTATTGTGAGAGGGAAATTCATGGACCTTCTTTTTCTCTGTTTTCTAAAATGCTGGTGTGCTTTGTAGTTATAAGGAGCATTTAATTCAAATGTTATAATATTCTAAGAATACTGTACATGTTTCTAATTAATTCATTCAAAATTCCATACTTTGGGTAAATTATTTTCAATCTTACCACCTAACTTCTCAAAAGGACTATAATCTTTCTCAATCAGGAGCCAATCACTTCATTTTTAATACTTCTTTTTGTTGACTGGTTATGGAAAAATATATACATAATATACAAGTTACTATTTTAACCATTTTAAGTGTACTATTCAGTGGCATTAAGTGGATTTGCAATGCTGTACGACTATTACCACTATCCATTTCTAGAACTTTTCATCATCCCAGAAAGAAACTCTGCACCAATTAAACAATAAGTCCCTATTCTCCCTACTCTCAGCCACTGGTAACCTCTATGCCATCTCCTGTCTCTATGAGTTTGCCTATTCTAGGTATCTCATGTAAGTGGAACTGTACAATATTTGCCTGTCTGTTTATTTCACTCACCATGTGTTTACCTACCTACCTATATATATATATATATATACACACACACATTCTCTTTCATATTCTTTTTTAAAATTTTTGTTGTATTATAGTTGATTTACAATGTTGTGTTACTTTCCATGTGTAGTTCAGTGAATCAATTACATATACTCACTTCGTGTGTTTTTAAAGTTCATCTGTATAGCATATATCAGAATCTCACTCCTTAAGGTTGAACAATTCCACAGACTGTATACACCACACTTTATTTATCCACTCATCTGCTGACAGATACTGGAGCAGCTTCCACTTTAATATATTTTTAAATGAAACAATATAGTAGGAAATAACCAAAATTAAGCAAGATTCTTCAAAACGGGGGGAAGAGAGAAAATGGAAAAAGTAGAAAAACTTGCATTAAGGATTAAGAAATAAAAGTAAGGAGCACAGCTTCAACAAGCAAAATATCTATTTCATCTCATAACCTACCTAAAAGGTCTAAAGATTGTTAAGACTACCATGTGACACGTCATGCAGCAAGAAGGTAAGCTATAACTACATGTGAATATGACCTTCCAATCACTGATACTTCATATACTCATTAACAAGTAGGTTAGCAATGTCTATTACGTGCCAAGCCTGGGGAGGGCTCATGAGGCAAGGGAAGGAGAATGCCAAGTGGATGGAGATAATGTCCTGCCTTCATGGAGCTACTAGCTTAATGTAAGCTATAGAGAAGATACATGATTTTAAGACCAAAACAATATGCAATTTCAAATCTTATCCTATGAAAAAAGAACACAGAAACTAAAAATGGAAAATGTGATCTATTAATAGATCAGGAAGTCAAAGATCTCTGAAAAAGACATACTCAAGTTGACACCTGAAAAAAATAAGTTAACTGAGTAAAGGGGTCAGCATGTACAAAGGCTAGCTGGGAATGCCCATCCCTACAAAACCGGAAACTAACAAAAGTGACTCCTCCCCAAAGTTACGGGAATGGGCAAAATTGCACTTGAGCTGGAGGGAAGATAATGAGCAAAAGAACTGAGAAAAAAAGATTACAGAGGAAGAAAGAAAATTAGGAACGTCTGTAGACACTTCAAGTAAGGAAACATTTCAAGAAGGAAGTATTAATAGCAGTCATCTGTGTTAAATAATGCTGAACGGTAAGACAGGCAAAACTTTAAGTTCCGTAATCCATTCTGAAGATCAGCCCTGGGATTTCTTTGGAGGGAATGATGCTAAAGCTGAAACTCCAGTACACTGGCCACCTCATGCGAAGAGTTGACTCATTGCAAAAGACTCTGAAGCTGGGAAGGATTGGGGGCAGGAGGAGAAGGGGACGACAGAGGATGAGATGGCTGGAGGGCATCACAAACTCAATGGATATGAGTATGAGTGAACTCCAGGAGTTGGTGATGGTCAGGGAGGCCTGGTGTGCTGCGATTCATGGGGTTGCAAAGAGTTGGACACAACTGAGCGACCGAACTGAACTGAACACAATGGAAGTCACTGGTGACTTTAAAAGTACTGCTTTGTGGTCACATAACTGTATTACCACAATAGCTTAATCAAGAACAGCTATTTGTAAATTGTCACTAAGTGAAACCAGAAGCTATTTTTGATGACTCCACCATCTTGCTACATTTTTTTAAGTTCTTCCTTTTTTTTCCCCTTCTGTGCTTATTTAGTATTCTTTTTTATTCACTGTTCTGCCTACTCTCTAGAAATGATAAGGACAAGTTTACAGCCACAGAGCCTTACTATGTTAGAGATGGATGATCCTGCAATTGTCATTCAGACCTAGGGCACTGTTAAGAGTTTGATCTCTTTATACCAGGTTTCCCTGGTCGATCTCCTCAGTGTGTATCAAGTCTAATTTTATGAAAAAGAGTTGAAATCTCTTGCTTATTCCTATTCTAGAAAATCCTATAGTGTCATAAAAAAGATATTAAATGCCTTAGCAGAATTTCTTCTTCAAAGTAACTAAAATCACTATCATCTTCTCCTGTAGCCTGTACAAATATCTAGGATTATAGTATTATACTTTAATCTTAATCTAGTAAGTCTAGCCAAACTCAAATAAAAATTTTGAATAATGTCATTGATAAATTAAGAGTGATTAATTTTTTAATAATTTACAAGAAATATGTTTAAAGACTTTACACATTTTAATGGTTTAATTTACAAATGTTCACTTTTTTTTAGGGACATATTAATTATTCAGATAAACTTGTACTTCACATTTAATATTAACAGAGCAAAGCTAATTTGTCCCCAACCTACTGACATTTGGCCACATATCAAAGTTTTTTAACTGCATTACTAAAAAAGAGCCAACTTTAAAAATCTGGAATTTCATGTCAAAGAAAATAAGAATTAAAAAATCTCAAACGTGCAATGGCTATTCATCAAAAAATATAGAATCCATCTACAAATATTCCAATATAGCTCACTATTTCTCAATAGCAACACCACTGGCATCTGAGCTGAACAATTCTTCCCTGTGAAGGGCTGTCCAGCACAGTGCATGAAAGACATTTAGCACCCTTGTTCTGTTCCCGTTATCACCATAGTGCTCCCTTCTTTCCAGTCAATAGTCCCCCAACATTCTGAACACTTTCCCTATGACTATTACACAAATTTCACCCCTGACTGAGAACAACTAGTAGCACAGCGATCTCTTTCTCTTAATGAAAATGTCTCTAATGTAGACACCCAGATTTCTGCCTTTAACATATGAAGTATATTGAATATAACTTTAACACTTCTTGATGACAGAGGGTCTTGACTATGAACAGTGACTATTATGTCCTGTTGTAATATAATAAAGCTCTTAGAAATTAAAGTGTGTTTTATCTTTGGTCCTATAATAATTGACCCTGGCTATTTTATTTGAACATAAGACTATTACTTAAAACACATACTGCTTTATATGTTTTTTCCACAATTCCTTTTGGCCAAGGTTATTTTTTCCTAGATTATATTTACTACATCTACCATTCTCTGAACTGTTTAGAGTATTTTTTATTTGCTGATGACCAAGCTTATTAAATGAAAAGATGTAGATGAAAATGGCTCCAGGCTTCCTAAGAATTAAAGTGCATGGGTGTGGCAATAGCTATCTTACAAGAAATTTTTTCTAATTTACTTTTGGTGTTTTACCTGTGCTATAACTGAAAACTCCAAAGATCTGAATTCAATAAATTACAAATTAATAAAGCAAGTATTACTAATCTCTGAAGACTGCTACATACTACAAAATATTCTAATTGAGTATTATAATTATTACAAATAACACTTAAATAACTCACCTGATTTCTTTTAGTCCTTCTCTCTGGATAACTTGAAGAATTTCTTTATGACTCATAGGTGTATTGGGATATTTTTCTAAGACCTGAGAAACAAGTATATAGCAACAAATTATTTATTTAAATTCTTATAATTACATATGTAAACTATATTTCTCATTCTTACTATAGCTATGTATTAATTTCATCCAGCACATACAAATCCAGAGAACTTTCATCCCTTAAATTCTGGGATAATAAATGAAAAATTAATGGTCATTTTTTGAATAGGATATTCTTTTCTTCAGTCACAAATTCTGAAGCAGAAATGAGTCAAAAAAGATTACTATTACGAATGCATAATATGAAATTATGCTTACTCTCTGTCTCCAACCCCATATAACATAACTACCTGTAGACTTACTGGAAATAGCTGAAAGAGTATCCACCTTTACATTTCCAAACAAAGTCTAGCACATTTTGGATGCTCAGTAATTTCTTAAACCAAAATAAATGAACAATATAATGAAATTAAACAGTATCTGTGTTCTGGTAAAGAGGATATAAGCAAAGTTTATCCTGTCTCTCCTCTTGAATATGACTAAAAACCTGGACAGAGTACATGGAGCAGCTAGTTATCTGAGGACTCTGAAAATGGAAGCAGTTGGTTTTGAGGAGGAAACCAAAACCAGAAGTACTACTAACTCAGCAGTGAGTTTCCTGGTTATATTTCCCCTAGGATCACTCAGTCTAGACTTCAAAGCAGCCCCAACTCAGAACTGCACAGTAAGTGCAGACAGAAATGGCTTCAAAAGAAGTCTTCCCTTTTTCTGTCTGAAAAGCAGTCAAGAGGGCCCCAAAAGGGGAGGAAGATCCTCTTGGTTTTTTCCCTTTCTCTCAGACCCCACTCCCAAGCAATTCAAAGGCAGCAGCTGTGGCAGTGATACCAGCAGTGACTGGACAGGGACCTAAAACTTCAAGAAAGCGGATTCCTTCCAATCCTATGAATGTGGTGGGAATTCCTAAGGTTTATATCCTTTTTCTACCATCCTATTGCTTGGTATCAAAGGCAGATGCAGCTGTGGAAGTGTGTAGCAAAATGCTGAAATGAAAACATGAGTTATTTAGCCATAGGACTAGGAAGAAAGTTCTCTAGGAGCCAGAAAGTGTCAGGAAACTTGCAAAGAGAAAGGAGCTCAAAAAATGACACCAAGAAGTTCGACAAACACTCCTGGGGTCACCCAAGAACTAAGCATATGTGGACCCTAAACACACTATCAGGTTCCCAAAGTTAGCACTCAGTGGTGCATGTGCAAGACAGACAGAAACAAAAGTTTAAAAACTAGACACTAGAATTTTAGTGCACAGAAGGTAGGCTGAAACTTGGGTCCTGAACCTAAAAGGCTAAATGCCTGCTTAAAAAGCACCCCAATCCCTCAAAATAAAGTACCAACAACGTTCTCCATAGGACTCAAATGAGTCAGTATCAAAGTTTTACTAAAACAGAAATGTCACAAAAGGAAAAAATGTCTAATATACAAACCCAAATCACTTGACATATGACGAAAAATCTCAGTAACTCAACAAAGGAAAAGACAACCTACAGACAACAAACTTGAGATGACACAAACGCTGGAATTTTCAGGTAAAGCTTTTAAGGCAGCTATTATAACCATGCTGCAAGAAGTAAGAGAAAAAAAAAGAAGTGAGAAGACTATTCTTGGGGGTGGAAAAATAGGAAGTATTAGCAAAGAAGTAAGGTTGATTATACCATTGTGTGTGTACCTGTGTGGTGTATAAAACAAAATTAAAAATAAAAACTAAAAATTACAATCCAAAGTAAAATCCAAAATTCTCTGGAGGGGCTTAACTGCAGAATGGAGGTAACAGAGGAAGAGAATCAGTGAACCTGAAGATTGCACAACAGAAACTATTCAATTTGACAAACAGAGAAAAGCTACAGGGAGAGGGAAAAAAAAAAGGATGAACAGAGTCAATGGGCATGTCACCAGAGTCCCAAAGAAAATAAAGAGTAGCATGCACAAAGCATAATTTAAACAACAGCAGCAAAAGCTTAGCAAATTTGGTGAAAGATACACACCTACAATTTCAGGAGAACCAATGAATGTCAAAACAACATAAATTCAAGGAAATCTATGCACAGATACATCACAACCAAATTACTGAAAACCAAAGAAAATTTTAAAATCTTGAAAGCAGCCAAGGAAAAACAGTATTTCACTTAGGAGAACATCAATTCAAGTGACTCAAGTGGGTTTCTCATCAGAAACCATGAAAAGCAGAAACACTGAAGTACATTTTTGAGTGCTGAAAGACAAGGACTGTAGTTAAAAAATTCCTGTCCAGCAAAAATATCCTCTAAGAATGAAGAGTTTAAGACATTCTTAAAGGGAAATGAAGAATATTTTCTACTAACAGACTTGCTTTAAACTGCTTTCTTATAAGTCAATTTTGTATTCCTCCTTTTCTTTTTATACAAATTTTAGGCAGAAATTCTCTTTACCTGAATCATTTTCCATTCTTAACCTGGAACCCTTGGCAATTTGTGGATGAAAGTGAAAGCTAAAATTGAAGCAATGTACATTATACTATCAAAGGAGTTATCAATTAGCACAGCAATTGTATCACAAACAATAGATACAAGACTTATGTAATAGATATCACTTGAAGTCAGATATCTCAGATCAGCCACTAAGGTATCAAGATGTGATATCAGCAACTATCATTTATAAAGAAGACACAAACAAGTGCTTATCATTCTCTCAGTTAAATGTCTCAGAAACCTTAAAAGAGAAGCATCATTACTCCCATTTAAGAAGTGGGGATAACTAACTCTCAGGATAGTTATCTATTGTTACAGATAACAAATCGTAAATTTGCTAACAGCTAAGCAAATTTCCAAACATAATGCAGCAAGGTAAGTGGGAGTCATAATTCAAACTCAGGTGTATCTTGCAGCCTACAGCGCACTGTGTCCTGTGTCTGCATCTCTTTCTTCATTTGCTTAACCATAAAATCCAACAAATAAACTTGTTTACATCTTCCATGACCTCTCTGCTACATCAGATGTTATTAACCTTTCCCTCTTAAGATACTGCTCTCTTCAAACTCTTTTTTTCCAAAATGTTTCTCCATAGTCTTTCTGTTGTTGTTCAGTTGCTAGGCCATGTCTGACTTGAGATTCTATGGACCATGTAGCCTGCCAGGCTTCTCTGTCCAAGACATTTCCCAGGCAAGAATACTGGAGTGGGTTGCCGTTTCCTTCTCCAGTCTTTTTCTATAACCACCCCCTAAATATTTCACAAATATCATTTTAGAGCTTTTCTTTTTCACTCCAACTCTCCCTGAATAAAATCATCCATTCCCAAGACTTCATCAATCACTCCCACTTTGATAAATGAAAAGAAGCACAATCTGTTTATAACTGCTTTTAAACATCAACCTTGTGTGTTTCATCTCAAAATTAACATGCCCCAAAGTTAACTTTCTACCTTTATCCAACTTAAGGTATATAACAGAAAACTGGACCTGTATTTACTATCTATATATTAAAATCATATAAAATTACTAAAAATGGAGAAAAATACATCATGGACACAGATAGGTCATAAAAGAATTAAAACAACTGAACAGAAAACAGAAAGTAACATACTGAAATACTTACAGATAAAATCATATGATGTTCAAGATGTGCTTCAAAGTTATAAAGAGGAAATTTAGATAGAGATTAAGTATTGCAAGGCAGGCTATAAGTCAATAATTATAGAAACTATATAAGATGGTACAAAAATATTCATTGTATTATTGTTGGCTTTTATGTACACATTCAATATCCTATAATAAAAATGTATGGAAGAAACAACAAAGGAGGCTTGATTTCACAAACGATCAAATGCAAAAAAAAGTCACATTACAATGGTTTTTTTCCCTGCTACTCTGGACAGCAAAAACATGGCAATAATAAACCACCACCATGAAATGGATATGTACACATAATCCAGTGTACAAATTCAACTTTATTCAACTTTAAACTATTGATAATATAAGAAAATATTATGTTACTCAGTAAAGAAAAAAGTTTAAACGTTTCTTATCTAATAAAAAGGTATTAAGAAAACCAGTATATTTACACAATTGAATATTATATAGCTACAGATGAAAAGAAAACGTGCATTCAAATCTAGGTGTGGAATGCAAGTACCAGACAACACAATGTGGAGCAGAGTGACTTCAACAACCCAGATTTTCAAAAGTCAGGGACACATCCCTCTTTGGCCCTTCCTCAACCCTGTCTTGAAAATGAAGAAGACAAGTCATTCTGAATCATACAGACAAGGACACATCCTAAGAATGGTGGACTAATTACACCTCCAGACAGCTGGAGGGAAGAATAATAAACTTCCAAATCATTTAAGAACTGTCATATGCAGCCAAAGCCATATCTAACTATTCAGTTCAGTCGCTCAGTTGTGTCCGACTCTTTTCGACCCCATGAATTGCAGCAGGGCTTCCCTGTCCATCACCAACTCCCAGAGTTCACCCAAACTCACGTNGTTGTTCAGTTGCTAGGCCATGTCTGACTTGAGATTCTATGGACCATGTAGCCTGCCAGGCTTCTCTGTCCAAGACATTTCCCAGGCAAGAATACTGGAGTGGGTTGCCGTTTCCTTCTCCAGTCTTTTTCTATAACCACCCCCTAAATATTTCACAAATATCATTTTAGAGCTTTTCTTTTTCACTCCAACTCTCCCTGAATAAAATCATCCATTCCCAAGACTTCATCAATCACTCCCACTTTGATAAATGAAAAGAAGCACAATCTGTTTATAACTGCTTTTAAACATCAACCTTGTGTGTTTCATCTCAAAATTAACATGCCCCAAAGTTAACTTTCTACCTTTATCCAACTTAAGGTATATAACAGAAAACTGGACCTGTATTTACTATCTATATATTAAAATCATATAAAATTACTAAAAATGGAGAAAAATACATCATGGACACAGATAGGTCATAAAAGAATTAAAACAACTGAACAGAAAACAGAAAGTAACATACTGAAATACTTACAGATAAAATCATATGATGTTCAAGATGTGCTTCAAAGTTATAAAGAGGAAATTTAGATAGAGATTAAGTATTGCAAGGCAGGCTATAAGTCAATAATTATAGAAACTATATAAGATGGTACAAAAATATTCATTGTATTATTGTTGGCTTTTATGTACACATTCAATATCCTATAATAAAAATGTATGGAAGAAACAACAAAGGAGGCTTGATTTCACAAACGATCAAATGCAAAAAAAAGTCACATTACAATGGTTTTTTTCCCTGCTACTCTGGACAGCAAAAACATGGCAATAATAAACCACCACCATGAAATGGATATGTACACATAATCCAGTGTACAAATTCAACTTTATTCAACTTTAAACTATTGATAATATAAGAAAATATTATGTTACTCAGTAAAGAAAAAAGTTTAAACGTTTCTTATCTAATAAAAAGGTATTAAGAAAACCAGTATATTTACACAATTGAATATTATATAGCTACAGATGAAAAGAAAACGTGCATTCAAATCTAGGTGTGGAATGCAAGTACCAGACAACACAATGTGGAGCAGAGTGACTTCAACAACCCAGATTTTCAAAAGTCAGGGACACATCCCTCTTTGGCCCTTCCTCAACCCTGTCTTGAAAATGAAGAAGACAAGTCATTCTGAATCATACAGACAAGGACACATCCTAAGAATGGTGGACTAATTACACCTCCAGACAGCTGGAGGGAAGAATAATAAACTTCCAAATCATTTAAGAACTGTCATATGCAGCCAAAGCCATATCTAACTATTCAGTTCAGTCGCTCAGTTGTGTCCGACTCTTTTCGACCCCATGAATTGCAGCAGGGCTTCCCTGTCCATCACCAACTCCCAGAGTTCACCCAAACTCACGTTCATCGACTGGGTGATGCCATCCAGCCATCTCATCCTCTGTTGTCCCCTTTTCCTCCTGCCCCCAATCCCTCCCAGCATCAGAATCTTTTCCAATAAGTCAACTCTTCACATGAGGGGGCCAAAGTACTAGAGTTTCAGCTTTAGCATCATTCCTTCCAAAGAACACCCAGGACTGATCTCCTTTAGAATGGATCTCCTTGCAGTCCATGGAACTCTCAAGAGTCTTCTCCAACACCACAGTTCAAAAGCATCAATTCTTCGGCATTCAGCTTTCTTCACAGTCCAACTCTCACATCCATACATGTTGGTACAAAGGTAACTGCAGTTTCAGCCATGAATTTTAAATCATTATAACTAGGCTCAAACACATCTTTATTAAGCAAAATAGGAAACATTACAATTAACACATTTTTGTCAATAAGAAGTAAGTTTGTTTATTATTCCTATAGCATAAAAATCCATGCTTTAGGGTTCGAGGAACTCTTGGAAAGCATTTTCTGCCTCCTGCTGGTTGTGGAAGCATTTTGCCTGCAAAAAGTTGTCAAGATGCTTGAAGAACTGGTAGTCGGTTGGCAAGGGGTCAGGTGAATGATGATGGATGAGGAAAACTACACAGCCCAATTCGTTCAACTTTTGAAGCGTTGGTTGAGTGATATGAAGATAGACATTGTCGAGGAAAAGAAGTGGGCCCTTTCTGTTGACTGATGCCACCTGCAGGCATTGCAGTTTTCAGTTCATCTCATCTATTTAATGAGCATATGTAAGCTATTAGGGGATCAAATGGGCAGCAGATCACCAAATAGTGACCAAAACCTCTTTTTGATGAAAATTTGACTTTGGGAAGTACTTTGAAGCTTCTCGGTCCAACAACTGAGCTGGCTGTCACTGGCCGTCATATAAAATCCACTTTTCGTTGCACATGGCAATCTGAGAGAAATGGTTCAATGTTGTTGAGTACAGTAAGATAAGACAACATTTCAAAACAATGATTTTCCTGATTTGCAGTCAGCTCACTTATCAGCTTTTTTCACCTTTCCAATTTGCTTCAAATGCCAAATGACTGTAGAATGGTCAACTTCTCCTGCAGTTTTCACAGAATCAGCTCTCATGACTGCTCTTAATTGGTTGTTGTTAACTTCCAATGGCCAGCCACTGTGCTCATCTTCAAGGCTCTTATCTCCTTTGCAAAACTTCTTGAAGCACCTCTGCACTGTACATTAGCTAGCAGTTCCTGAGCCAAATGTTATTGTTGATGTTGCGAGTTGTTGTCCGCTAGTTTATCACTCATTTTAAACTCAAATTTAAAAATCACTCATAACCTCATTTATTTAAGGATGTATTCCAATATGAAACAGCAAATTTCAGCAATGTAAAACCGCAATTTCTTTTACACCAACCTAAATGACTCATCAGTCTATTCACATGACAGTTAAGCAATCTTCCTAAAACTTAAGTTACATATTCCTCTGATTTTTAACCCGTCACTTTTTAATATATTAAAATCAGAACAAAATCTGAATTCCTAATAGAGTTTAAGAAATTCTACATAAAACTCTCATCTCACTTTCCTCACATTACCCTCTTGCCCTTTCTCAAACATAACCAATTCATTCCTAATTCAGGGCCTCTTTTCTTGCTCTCTCTTCTTGCAATACTTTTCCTCAGAAACTCATGGACTCTCTCCCTCACTTCACTTCTTCAGAGATATTACTGACCACTCTAAAATACACCCAGACACTCACAAGCAATATCACCCCTACAGACACACAATTTTATTACTTTAGCCAGATTTTCCCCCTACCTTTACTGAAATGTAACTGACAACACACTGTATAAGTTAAGGTGTACAATGTGATGACTTGATATATGTATATATTGTTAAATGATTGCCACACATTAAGGCTGACTTAACACATTCACTGTCTCACACAGGTACCTTTTTCTGTGTATGGTGAGAACATTTCAGATATACTCTCTAAGCAAATTTCAAGTATATAATACAGTATTGTTAATCACAGTCACCATGCTGAACACTATATCCCCAGAACGCATTTATCTTAAAACTGCTAATTTGTATCCTCTGAACCAATATATCCCAATTTCCTCTACTACTCAACCCCTGGTACCATTCATCTACACTCTGTTCTTATAAGTTCAACTTTTTTGGATTTCATATATAAATGAGATGATGCAATATTTGTCTTTCTCTGTCTGGCTTATTTCAATGCCGTAGACTGCCAATAATACTAAACATTAGGCAAGAACTAAACTTTACAAAAATATGAAGCGACACTAAGTTAGATGCCAAACTTCACTCCCTATAAAGTCACTTACATGTTCTATTAATTTCTACATTACAAATATTCAAATAAAAAGACAAAATAGTAAGCTATTCTGCAAGAAAAGGGTACAATATCACAGAATAAGGCCCATTCATATGCAATACTTTGGTTAATTAATCATAATGAGGCAGAATATCAGAGTCCAAACCCCAACTCTACCAGAAGGTTCTAAGGATGCAGTTGCCCTACTGTTCACGTGAACCAGCGGCTTTCTGTCCAAGGAGCTATGCTGTGGAAATTAATAAAAAATTCTTTGGAATATCAAATCAACTGAAAGGTAACAATCCACTAACAGAATGAAATGAACTCTATTTAGAATTTAAAACTTTTATATTATCCATGGTAATGGTAATAATAAAAGTATTTTCTAATTTATTACCCACAGCAAGTAATTACTTTAATATGGTTGAGCTTTACTATTTATATATAAATACTTAATATGGTCACAAGACATTAAGCTACTGGAAATGGAGACCTGAAATTTCTGTGTTGTTTTTTCTAGTTTTATTTTTAATTGGAGGATAATTACTTTACAATATTGTGATGGTTTCTTCCATACATCAACACGAATCAGCCATAAGTATACATATGTCCCCTCACTCTTCAACCTCCCTCCCCACTCCACCCATCTAGGTTGTCACAGAGCACCAGCTTTGGGTTTCCTGTGTCATGCAGTCTGTGTTCTTTCTTAATGAAAATTATTTTCATTGATTTTCTAGGTGTACTGTTTTTTAATGAAATAAAATAGAGGAAGCCAATTAGTTAAAACTGTTTAAGAAATGTTTACTTTCCTTTAAAAAAATAGAAGTTTATGACCAATACCTTTATATACTAGGCATTTTAAACTAAGCTTAATTTAGAAATTTATGCTAAATTTTCTCAATATTTAGAATTATATATCATTTAGTCTGAGGGAAAACAAGAAATGTTGATAAACTAAATACAAGCACTCTATTAACTTTTCTTGGAGCGGGGAGTTAGGGGGATCCCAGCGACTGTTGGTAAAGAATCTGCTTGCCAGTGCATAAGACACACAAGAGATGCAGGTTCCATCCCTGGGTTGGGAAGATCCTCTGGAGTAGGAAAATGGCACCACTCCAGTACTCTTGCCTGGAAAATTCCATGGACAAAGGAGCCTGGTGGGCTACAGTCCACGGGGCTTACAAAGTTGGACACGCCTGCGTATGCACATACTTCACTTCATTAACTTCTAAGTATGACCATTTTTAAACATACCCAAATTGAGAGAGAACACTACAATCAACAATTGTCAACACATGGCTTATTTTGTTTCATCCATACCTGCAGCCACCCCCAAGAATACTGGAAGGGGTAGCCTATCCCTTTTCCAATGATCTTTCCAACCCAGGAATCAAACCAGGGTCTCCTGCATTGCAGGTGGATCCTTGTATGTTGGTGGGAAGCATACAAAGTGGATTATCCTGAAACAAATCTCAACATTAAGGATAAGGACTATTTTTTAAAATAAAAATACCACTTTACTCCTCAGAATGTAACTATAGTTCCTTAATTATCAAGTTATTTAGACATAATGTCCTCAGTTTTCATGCGGAAGAGAAAACTATGTTTGACAGTTTGTTCAAACCAGTATACAAAGAAGACCCATGCATATCACATTTTGTTAACACATATCTGAAAGTCTCTTTTAATCTATTGATTTCTCCCTTATCTTCCATTTACTGGAAAAAAACAAACAAACGAGAAAACTATAATTTCCCACATTCTGTATTTTGCTAACTGTATGTACTCTGAACATATTTCCTGAAAGTTATAATTACCTAGAGGGTTGCACAGATTCAGGGTTTATTTTACCAAAAGAATATCACAGTGTTGTTTACTCTCCCCCCGCCACCCTACCCCTGCCACACACACATGAGAACACACAGGATAGCTATGGTCTCTTTTCTGAGATGTCAAGATGAGTCAGGATGACAATTCATATAGAAAAAACCAGGATAATTGTTTGAATCTATCCTTCTATTTATTATCAGAATAATTAGCTAGTTTTTCTAGTATATGCCAAAGGTGACTAATGAATATGGCTTTTTCCTTTGACATACCATTAGGAACATTATGAATACAATTTTATGTAATGCCATTATGAATTTTAATACATTTTACACTTTAATTACTGCATTTTCTCATTTAACCTGTAAACTGGTTATTCATAACCACTATCCCTCGTGCATATACCATTTGTATGAGCTCTCATTTTCATATTAAATATATTAAAAATTCTATTGTCACATTTACTGCAAATACTTTTTCCAGTTTATTCTTCATCTTTTCATTACTGTTGTTTTTCCATGGAAGCTTTTATTGGTTTCACATATTATATAGCTCATTAGTCTTTTCTTTTGATTTCTTTTAACACATCTATGTTTATTCTCCCTTCAACAGCTTAATATTTTCCAATCTTTCCATTTGCATTTAACTCTTTTAATTCCCCTAACTTCTAATAAGAAAATGTACATAAACAGAAAAATGTACAGACACACTAGAGAAACCCAAACGGGAGAAATGAAGAGGAAAATAAAACACCCATATCTATTTGTTAGCAAAAATACCATACTCCATTACATTATCACTACAATACTATTACTGTAGAACTATTACTATTACATTATTTTACCATGAATTAATTTTAATTGGAAGGACTGCTTGTTTCACAAAACATTTAGTTTACTTTAACCACAGGAGGGCAGTGTTTATCAAATAAAAAATCATTCCATTGGAATTGTTCATGAACTTACAAAACAATTTTTAGAAACTATTTTATAACAAACTGAGTGACTGTTGAGAAGAATTAAAATCAACACTACACAGAATTAAAGTATAAAATAAATGTTTTTTAAAGCGTACTCAGTCCACCTACTTCTTTACTTGCAGATTCTCACATCCAGCTAATACAAGGATATAAAATTTATGCTTTTCAATATTCAAGAATTATATAAACAGGTCCAATAAATTTGGGTTTGATTCTCACCTAATTAAAAGCAGTATTTCAATTAGCGCTGCATTTCTGAGTTCATTACAAATAGGAGTAGATATGTAGAGCCTGAATTTTGTGTAATCTAGAAAATTTTACTTTACATTTAAAATATACAATATGAAAACACGCTAATCTTTACAAATTTACATCAGTGCCCTGTGGCTTATTCACTGTCTAAAAGCTTTAATTTAATGTCACAGTAGTGAATCAAGTCCCCCAGGAAACATGCAGAATGAGAAGTGGTAAGAGTCTATGATAGGGAACAAATATGCCAATGTTAAAGGGTCAGAGAAGAAAAACTAGCAAATAAAGGAGTAGCCAAAGAAATAGGAAAGAATACAGAAGAATACAGTGCCTCAGAAAAGACAGAAGCATTTTAAAAAGGATAAAGTGATCAGCAATGTCAAAACCCCCCTAGAGGTTGAGACGGCAACTTCAAAGTCTTCTGTATTTAGCAACAAGAAGTTCTTAGCTTTACCAAATTCAGATTCCATTTAATCACGAGGGAAGAAATCAAGCTTGAGGAGGGTTAGCACTGAATGGGAGGTTCAGGAGTAGCAACAAGGAGTTAAAGCAATGCTTCTTAAATAGTGAAGCAAGACATGGAATCAAGGAATAACTGTTTTGTCAAATGGACCTGAACAAGTTCCACTCATCAGGATAAATAAGGAAACAGACGCATCCCTTAGCCATACCAACTCTTCCCATGCCAATTTGAGAGGCAAAGAGCTTCAGAGAGTTTGACAAATTTCTCTTTTTCCACACCTGTGCTATTTAAAATGCGACACTCAGAAACAAATGAAGTGAGAGGATGCAGTATTCCTCACCTATCAAACTCACTATATAAACACTATGAGTTCATGAGCTAAACAGATAATATGGAAACATGGAATTAAGGCAGAAGGAATAACTGATAGAGCCAAACATCTTACCTGCCTACTGAGCAGTATCTGTTATAACTCTGTCCTGAGATGCACTCCTCTGTTCAGCTTTTGTGACACCAGACTCTCCTTGCTTCCCTATCTCTCCATTAGCAACTTTTCATTCTCCACAAAGTTGATCTTTCTCAAAATTCTCTTATCTCCAGTTTCTACTCTCCTTGGACATTTTCATCCTCCCATGGCTTCCAAAAATATTTATGATCCTACAGCAGAACTCTATACACACCTGCAGTGTTTATCACACTGTATTTATTATAATTGCATCTTAAATCATCTGTCTTGCCCACTGGTTTAGGCTTCACAAGGGCTGAGACTATCTGTCTTGTTCATCTAGTACCTCCTAGTGCCTAGGACAGGACTAAAATATGTGATGGCTGACTGCTGGAATTAGGAACACAGGTGACAAGACTGGCTTTAGATAAAAGTAAAAAGGTGGGTTTTTTGTTTGTTTTTAACAAGAAAGAAAGATGAAAGGTGAGTGCAAAAGCAAATAGAAGAATGGGCTGCTGCTGTTCAGTCATGTCCGACTCTCTGAGACCACACGGACTGCAGCACACCAAGCTTCCCTGTCTTTCACTATCTCCGGGAGTTTACTCAATCTCATGTTCAATGAGTTGATGATGCCATCCAACCACCTCAATATGTTCCTCCAACCATGAACAGTATGAAAAGAATGGGCTGAGAATATTTAAATACATATCTACACATAACAGTAGCTGTGGATATCCAGAGATTTCAGAGGCTGGCTTTCTAAGCAGAACGTCTCTATCAAGTCATTCTGATCTTCTGGCTTAGATTCTTCTTATTATTCAAGAATGTTATGCACACTCCCTGGTTCAAGCAAAAAACAAAAAAACAAAAAGAACACAACTCAACACCTAATTCTCCCAAAACTCTAAAGAAGTTAACAGTTAATACTAATCTAGCATTTGAGTGCTGCTGCTGCTGCTAAGTCGCTTCAGTCGTGTCCGACTCTGTGCGACCCCACAGACGGCAGCCTACCAGGCTCCCCGGTACCTGGGATTCTCCAGGCAAGAACACTGGAGTGGGTTGCCATTTCCTTCTCCCATGCATGAAAGTGAAAAGTGAAAGTGAAGTTGCTCAGTCGTGTTCAACTCCTAGCGACCCCATGGACTGCAGCCTTCCTGGCTCCTCTGTCCATGGGATTTGCCAGGCAAGAGCACTGGAGTGGGGTGCCATGAGTGCTAGGTACTGATTAAGATTAGCTCACTTAATCTTTACAGCAAATCTATGAGGTAGACAGCCATTATGGCATTCTTTTCAGATGTGAAAACTGAGACACAGAGAAAATAAGTAACCTGCCCAAGGTCACATTAGCTAACAAGTGATGGAAGACAAGTTTCCTCGCTCTTAAGCATTAAGCTACACAGTCTCTCAATCAGTTATACATCCACACTACTCCTAAAACTAACCCTTAACATTCATTTACTAAGTGCTTCTTAAGTGCCAAAAACTGGAGATACAAAGATGAGTAAGAAACAAGCTCTGTAGTTCACAGCTAGCGTAGAGACTGAGCAGGGGAAGAGAGAGGACATTTACAATACAAGAGAAGAAACACTGATAACATCTATAAAGAACTATGGAAACAAAGGTAAAGAACATTAACTCTTCCCATAAAAATTATGCAGTATTTCAAATGCAGAGTAAACTACAAAATAATAAAACACTTAAGTATCGACTAACAAGCTTTGTCAAATCCACAAAGGGAAATGAATAGAAATATTTTATACCTTGATTAGGGGGGTGTTTAGACAAGTAACCAGAGAACTCAACTTACCAACCAGAGAACTCAACTTACTCATACCTGAAACTGAGACTGTTTTAATCCCTAAAATGACCAAACAAGAGGCAGTGAAGTGATAACCAGTAAAGAGGGTTGAGGATGGTAGGCAGGGCAAGTGAGAAGAAAGGATGTAAGCTCTCTGCTTGATAAGTAAATAAATCTTTAGGGGAATAGATACCACATCCATGTATACACAAACAAAAATAAAATGGGATGCCAAAATATGTTGGACAATATACAGCAAGTCCTTGCTCTTAAGGAAGTTAGTATTTCTTCTTTTTGGAGGGGGCAGGGAAGGGGGGTTGGTCATGTGGCATACAGGAACTTTAGTTCCCTGACCAGGGATCAAACCCATGCCCAGTATTGGAAGCATGGAGTTTTAACCACTGGGCCACCAGGAAGTCCCCAGAAGTTAGTATTCTAATGGGAGAAACAGACAATAAATACATAAGCAAAAAAAAAATATTTCCAGATAGTGATAAATACAATTAACAAAGGGTGACGAGTTTAATGAGACAATTTTAATGGGAAGAGAAAGAGCTGAGTAGTCAGGCTCAAGGACCACCCAACATTCAAGCTGAGAACTGAGTGACAAGTTGCCAGGCATGGGAATATTTAATATGTATTTGATTAGTTCAAAGGCCATGAGAAGTTTTAGTTGATAAAGTCACATGGAAAATAAAATTCAAACTAATAATAAATATTTCATCATTTGTAAGAGGTTTCACTTACAAAACAAACAAAAACCAGGTAACAATTTTTAAACAAGCATTAAGGAAAATGTTTCATTTCTCATCTTCCCTTCTTTCCCATTCTTTCCTAGCTCCTCCCCCATGTCCTATCTCCCTCCCATTCTCACCCATCCCCTCCTCCTCAGATACTTACTAGCATCAAAGCAACCATAAACAAGCAAAAACAATTTTCTCACTTTTACAAACAAAAGGCAGCAGGTTATATACAATACTCAATACATGACCTTTTTCATTTAATATATCTTGAAGGTCCTTATGGTATATAGAAAGCATTTTTTTTTACAGCTGCATTATATTCCATTGTGTGGACATACCACAACTTATTTAACGAGTCTCCTAATGATGGACTAGGTAATTGCTTCTCGTCTTTTCCATTAGTATCCGGCAGAAACAACTGCTGCCTTGTATCACATCTCCTCAGCCCACGGATGAGCTCGGCCTCATTTGCTGTAGGCAGTTCCCACTTAACACTGACTGTCCATCCCACTTCGTGGTGATAGTGGCCTATCTCAAGGTTCCATGAGTCTCTCCACTTCTCTGCCTCAGGAACTTCTCTTACCCCAAGGGAGCCCAAACAGCAGCACAGCAGCCCAGTTCAGAAGAGCAGGGGAGTAAGCATTCTCACCAGAGTTAGCAATTCCAAACCAGCTGCTGGGGAATCAGTATAGCCTTCTTTTCTCAAAACTGACATAGCTTAGCTTCTGCTGCTGCTGGGTATCCAAAACTAGGCATCAGCAAAGGCAAATCCTGAGCCTCCAATTTGGTACAACCATTCAAGAGATGAGCTAAGCACTGGATGGCAACTAGACAACACTGGGCATCCTCCACCCTCAAAAGGCAGCAATTTGCCCTCACTGGCACTGACAATGATTCTGATAAGTCTGCCCTCCCAGCCTTCAATGCCTCAGCCAGCACCATTATCCAAAAGTACCTAGTTGTAACAACACAGGGTATAAGACTACCTCAGACCACATGACTCGTGCTTACAATGAAGAAAATTTAACCATAGGCACTGAGCACTCATATCACATATGCTATGTGATCAAGAAGCAGTAAGCCTTTTAGGGTACACTGCAGGAAGTGCATCCTAAAAGTACAATCCAGTGGTACGAACAGAAATAGGATTGTTCCTAGAACCCTAGTGAGCAAAAAAAAAAAAAAGAACCTGTTTCCCATTCCTGCAACTTTAGGATCTGCTAAAATCAGAGATCTTTATTCCCATGGGGCAACATTTTTAATCAGAGGACTTTGAATCTGAATTTAACAACCGTCAGTCACTTTGGGCTCCTCATGCTGATGGACTAGGAGACAAAAAAAAAAGAGTTATAATGTCGGGGTAACTAACATTACTAGTTAGGTGGTTTTCAATGCTTTCAAGAGTGGTAATAACAGGCAACAGCAGCATAAAGCAAAGGCATGATAAGAGAAAGGCAAACAGGGGTTCAGCCCCTTCAGGAACGATAGTCCGGGTCACACTACCAGGCAAGGATCTCAGATTAGCTGAAGTCTGGCCAAGGGTGAAGGAAATCCAGAACAGACGGAATCGGAGGGAAATGAATATATGGTCTTAGAACATGCTGCTGTCACACAGACTACAGCTTAAAGGTCTCTTAACCACCCTGTATTAAGTCATTTTAGAGACTGCTGTCAGCCTCTATCTTGAGAAACTGGTAACAAGAGTGGGTTTAATACAGAGTGCTAGCTGTGTAAGAAATAAACTGTAACAGAGTCTTCCAATGTCCTGCAACACTCACAATGCTGACGTTCCACCTCTCACACTGCCACTCTCTGTACCTGACATAACTTCCCTACTCCTTTCTATGTCTGAAAGTTTATCTGTCACCTAACGAAACAGCAAAAATTTCCAAAACTGGTAATATTCAACCCTTCAAGGGTTAAGTAAGAAAGGATTAAGTAAGAAATACACTATATACGTGAGAAAGTAAACTGACATACCTTTCTGGAAAGCAATTTAGTGAACATGCAACTTTAAGGGCCTTCCAAAGACTGACATCCTCTTACCCAGCAACTTTTCTTCTAACAATTACAAAAGCAATGTAACAGAAATATACAGGAGAGCTAGGCACAAAGGTGATCCCTGTAGTACTATTTGTAACAATGGTAAAAATAAACCATCTTAATTTCCAATATTAAGATAATAAAGTAAATCAATTTAACTCTCCTCATAAAGAGATCTTTAGTTCAAGAGCAAAGCAGAAACCACAAGCCGTTTTATCTTTACAGCCCTCCAATTAGACAATACTTGAAACATAGTGAAAGTATTAGTCACTCAGTTATGTCCGACTCTGTGATCCCTGACTGCAGCCCACCAGACTCTTCCATCCATGAAATTCTCCAGGCAAGAATTCTGGAGTGGGTTGCCATTTCCTCCTCCAGGGGATTTTCCTATCCCAGAGACTGAACCAGGTCTCCTGCAACGCAGGCAGGTTCTTTACTGACTGAGCCACCAGGGAAGAAATCAATAAATTATTTCTACATTGAAAACAATGGTATGTCGTCATCAAAAATTTCTTTAACCAGAGCTTTTGATGATTAGGAAATGCTTATGATATACAAAAACCACAAGCAAAACTGGTTACAACATAAGATTTCAGCTAATGTCAAAATGTTGATGGTATTATCTTAGATCAGAATTATTAACTTACAGTCTAGGCCCACAGAACACAAGCTGGCTTCAGGATTGCATGAACTCCTTTGGAGTCTTGTATAGTATTTAGTGTCTGTATCTTTCTCTGCAGAGAAGAACCACAGCTTTCATTAAATTCCAAAGGGGAATTCTGACCCTGAAACAACTAAGAATATGTCTCTTTACACTTTTGTTTTTAAACTTTCCACAAGGCACACTGCTAGCCAGATAATCAAGGGGGGAAAAGGGGAAATTAAAGTGTCCACAGTTCACAAAAATAAATAATGAATCCCTAACAAAACATTAAAGGACCTGCATATTGAGACATTTCCTTAAAACACTTCTATCAGCTCAAGATGTATAATTTTCCTTTGTTTATATTTCTGATTTGCCTAACTCTTGTCCACTTTGGAGGAACAAGACTTTATACAGGGTTCAGCCAACAAAGAAGAAGGAACCAGAGGAGGAAACCAATGCAGGTAGTATCACTCTGCAAATATAATGTGTTACTATCACAGAAGAATTTCAGTAAAAGGACTGTATCTCAGCTAAAAAGTAAGTTCCAAATTCTAGGGCTGTTAGGCCATCCTTCAAAAAAATGTCCAATAAAATGAAGTGGGCTAAACCATTCACTAAAAAATAGAATTGGGATAGCAATCATAGATCCTAATTAAAGTTAGGGTGCATCTCTTATCCCAACCTTCCATCTACTACAGCTCTCGTTTATGATTATAAGACAGAAATAGAAGTATATGAATAATAAAGCCAGTAAGGGTGAATTCAAAGATACATCAAACTCTTCAAAAGTTCTTTTTCTCCCAATCACTAATGGAATTGTTAGGAAAATTGGTTATTTATTAGGAAACCTCATTAATTACAAAAAACATAAAGAGTTCAGGGTTTCCCAGGTGGCACTAGTAGTAAAGAACTCACCTGCCAATGTAGGAGAATCAGGTTCCATCTCTGGACTGGAAAGATCCCCCTGGAGGAGGAAAGGCAACCCACTCCAGTGCTGCCTAGAGAATTCCAAGGATAGAGACCCTGGAGGGCTACAGTCCAAAGGGTTGCAAAGAGGTGGACACAACCGAAGTGATTTAGTATGCACGTTGAGTTCAAACATTTTCTTATTGTTATGCAATAAAACCATACGTTAGAGAAACTAAAACAGCAAAATTCCCTAGCGGTTCAATGATAAGAACTTGGTGCCTTCACTACCAGAGACCAGGTTCAATCCCTGGTCAGAGAACTAAGATCCCACAAGCCACCAGGTATTGCAAAAACATACACAAAACAAAATAAATAAATAAAGCTCTGGTTCAAAGGATTAAAATACCCTTTTTCTGCCTTTACACAGTGTAAAAGAAAAAAAAACCCAGAGGTACTATGAAAAGAGAACTTTACTAAATACTGAAGGAAAGTTGTACAATAGAAGAGAAAGAAATTGTAACTTGTAGTCACTTTTATATAAATAGATGTCTGACTCTCACCATGATGACCTAACACCCACACTCCCTGCTCTAGCTTCTGCCCTTCCTAACTCCTTACTAGTCAAAAGGAGGTCTAGTGAACTCTGCTAGAGTTCAAGCAAGAAATAAGAGGCAGATCTCCCTTCCTCCACAATCAACAAGTAGTGTTATCCCCCCAAGGTCAGTGACCAAGTTACAACCAATGACTCTCCACAAACTGAAACAAGGTTAAGTAGGGGAAAAAACTGGGAAAAAATTAAGCCGAAATATCAATGGTAACTGCCACTGGACTGAGGGTAATTTATTTTCTTTTTACTCTCCCCATATTTTCTATCATGTGCAAGTATTATTCTGATCCAGAAAGGTTTTTTCATTTTTATGTGGTAAAATCTTGTCTTTTATGGATTCTGCTTTTGTTAAGTATGCTTTCCAAAGAATGACACAAAACCCAGAGCAATGTGAGAAAAAAAAATCTTACCAAATGGACCTACATCATATAAAATGGAAAACTTGGTACTGCCTGTACACATATGCACACACAAGCTCACACACAAACCTATAAGCAGAGTCTAAAGCTATGGCCAACCTAGACAGTTTATTCAAAAACAGAGACATTATTTTGCCAACAAAGGTCCGTCTAGTCAAAGCTTTGATTTTTCCAGTGGTCATGTATGGATGTGAGAGTTGGACCATAAAGAAAGCTAAACGCCAAAGAATTGATGCTTTTAAACTGTGATGTTGAAGACGACTCATGAGAGTCCCTTGGACTGCAAGGAGATCAAACCAATCAATTCTAAAGGAAATCAGTCCTGAATATCCATTGGAAGGACTGACACTGAAGCATCATTGGTTTGTAACACGGTCATTGACTGACCCTGGGAGGATAACACTCTACTTTGGCCACCTGATGTGAAGAACTGACTCATTGGAAAAGCCTCTGATGCTGGGAGAGATTGAAGGCAGGAGGAAAAGGGGACAACAGAGGATGAGATGGTTGGATGGCATCACCAACTCAATGGACATGAACATGAGTACACTGCGGGAGTTGGTGATGGACAGGGAAGCCTGGTGTGCTGCAGTCCATAGGGTCACAAAGAGTCAGACATGACTTGAGTGACTGGACTGAACTGAAAGGAAAACTAGTTAAAAAAAATTGGGAAACATATCACATACAGAGAAAGGTATTATAAATCAAGGAGAAAAACACCAAAGGAAAAAAACTGGCAACGAAGACAGTTTAGAGAAACAGAAATACAAGTGGTTAGTGAATACCTAAAAAGATGTTCAACCACAGCCACACAACTCTAAATATAGAAATTGAAATCAAAACCATATTCTTTTCACCCACTAAATAGGCAAAGATGAAAAGGACTGAAAGTTCAGCATGGGACAGGGTGTACGGAGGAGGCACTGTCAGTCAGTGCTGTAAAAAGGAACAACTCTTCAAGAATAATACGGCACTCTCTAGGCTTGGCTGGCTACACCTTTGTCCTGACAATTCCCAGATACAAAAATTAATCTGAAGATTATATACTTACAAGTACATAAGTATTTACAACAATATTTACTAGAAAGTCATGTTTGTAATATCATGAAGCTAAAAATTACCTAAATTCCAGTAAGTAATAAAATAGATTGCTGAGTAGCCAAATAATCGTCTATGCCACCATCAAAGAAAAGCAATGTGGACATCAAGAGCACAGCCAACAAACATAGGTAAGGTGAACAACATCAAAACTTAAAACGCTTCTGCATCTAGGGAGACAATCAACACTGAAAGGCAATCTTCAGAATGGGAGAAAATATCTGTCGAATTGTAAGGGGTTAATATCCAATATATAAAGAACTCCTACAACTCAACAGAAAAAACAATAGGGCAAAGGACCTGAATAAAACATTCTTCCAAAGAAGATATACTAATGGCCAAGAAGCATATAAAAATAATCACTAATCATTAGGGAAATGCAAGTCAAAAATCACAGTAAGATGTCACGACACCCACCAATATGGCTGGTATGAAAAAACACTCACACACAACAGGAAATAACAACTGTTCACAAGGACGTTGAGAAATTGGAAATCTTGTGCTTTGCTAATGGGAATATAAGATGGTGCAGCTGCTATGGAAAATAGTATGGTGGTTCCTCTCAAAAGACTAAATACAGAATTATTCTATGATCTGGCAATATCACTTCTGGTTATATATCCAAAACAATCAAATGCAGGATCTCAAAGAGATCTGTGTATACCCACATTCACAGTAGTATTACAAAATAGGTAAAAGGCGGAAACAAACCAACTGTCCATCAACAAACGAATGGATTTTTAAATGTGGTATACACATACAATGCAATTACTCAGCCTTAAAATGGAAATTCTGAAACATGCTGTAATACAATGAACCTTGAGGACATTATGCTAAATGAAATAAGCCAGTCATAAAAAGACAAACACTGCATGATGCCACTTATATGAGGTAAGACAGTCAAAGAAATTCAAAGTAGAATAGTGAAGAACCCCTGGAGAAGTGACTGGCAACCCACTCAGTATTCTTGCCTGGAGAATTCCATGGAGGAGAAGAGCCTGGTGGGCTACAGTCCATGAAGTCACAAAGAGTCACACAAGACTGAGCGACTAACACACACACATTTGTCAGGAACTGTGGGAAGGGGAGTGTTGGTAAGTTGTTTAAGTTTTGCAGATGAAAAAGTTCTACAGTCTATGCACGATAGGCATATACTTAACAGTGTACAGTTTCAAACTATCAAAATGGTAAATTTTATGTGCATTTTACCACATTTTTTAAAGGAGCAATGTGGATAGATAATGTTAGTGGGTAGAATCTAGGTGGTAGGTATACGGTGAGTAAAATTCATTCAAATTTGCTGGGTGTTTTAATTTTTTCTTAATGAAATAATGTAAAGAAAAAGAACAATGCAGCACTCTATGTGCAGATATGCATAGACATTTAGACATTATCAAGTGAAAAATGCATGTTGCAGAATTGTAAATGTCATTTAACTCCTTATGGAGGGGGGTGTTATACATATGGGAAGAAAGTTATCTTAGAAACCATTATCACTGTTTTCTACTGGTAAGAGAGTTAGATATGTAAATTCTTTATACCTTTAAGCACCCATTACTTGTACTCTATACATACACATTTATACAGTCCTATAGATGTGACATTGAACAGGAGACAGGGATCAAGACCATCCCCATGGAAAAGAAATGCAAAAAAGCAAAATGGNATTTGACCACTTCCAATTTGCCTTGATTCATGGACCTAACATTCCAGGTTCCTATGCAATATTGCTGTTTGCAATATTGCTCGTTACAGTATTGGACCTTGCTTCCATCACCAGTCACATGCACAACTGGGTATGTGCAGTACTTGGATGCAATCTCAAAAACGACAGAATGATCTCTCCAGCGAAAACCATTCGATATCACAGTAATCCAAGTCTATGCCACAACCAGTAACGCTGAAGAAGCTAAAGTTGAACGGTTTTATAAAGACATACAAGACCTTTTAGAACTAACACCCAAAAAAGATGTCCTTTTCATTATAGGGGACTGGAATGCAAAAGTAGGAAGTCAGGAAACACCTGGGGTAACAGGCAAATTTGGCCTTGGAATACAGAATGAAGCAGGGCAAAGGCTAATAGAGTTTTGCCAAGAAAACGGACTGGTCATAGCAAACACCCTCTTCCAACAACACAAGAGAAGACTCTACACATGGACATCACCAGATGGTCAACGCTGAAATCAGATTGATTATGTTCTCTGCAGCAAAAGATGGAGAAGCTCTGTACAGTCAACGGGAGCTGACTGGCTCAGATCATGAACTCCTTATTGCCAAATTCAGACTTAAATTGAAGGAAGTAGGGAAAACCACTAGACCATTCAGGTATGACCTAAATCAAATCCCTTATGATTATACAGTGGAAGTGAGAAATAGATTTAAGGGACTAGATCTGACAAAGTGTCTGATGAACTATGGACGGAGGTTCGTGACATTGTACAGGAGACAGGGATCAAGACCATCCCCATGGAAAAGAAATGCAAAAAAGCAAAATGGCTGTCTGGGGAGGCCTTACAAATAGCTGTGAAAAGAAGAGAAGTGAAAAGCAAAGGAGAAAAGGAAAGATATAAGCATCTGAATGCAGAGTTCCAAAGAATAGCAAGAAGAGATAAGAAAGCCTTCTTCAGCGATCAATGCAAAGAAATAGAGGAAAACAACAGAATGGGAAAGACTAGAGATCTCTTCAAGAAAATTAGAGATACCAAGGGAACATTTCATGCAAAGATGGGCTCGATAAAGGACAGAAATGGTATGGACCTAACAGAAGCAGAAGATATTAAGAAGAGGTGGCAAGAATACACAGAAGAACTGTACAAAAAAGATCTTCACGACCAAGATAATCACGTTCATGTGATCACTCACCTAGAGCCAGACATCCTGGAATGTGAAGTCAAGTGGGCCTTAGAAAGCATCACTACGAACAAAGCTAGTGGAGGTGATGGAATTCCAGTTGAGCTATTTCAAATCCTGAAAGATGATGCTGTGAAAGTGCTGCACTCAATATGCCAGCAAATTTGGAAAACTCAGCAGTGGCCACAGGACTGGAAAAGGTCAGTTTTCATTCCAATCCCAAAGAAAGGCAATGCCAAAGAATGCTCAAACTACCGCACAATTGCACTCATCTCACATGCTAGTAAAGTAATGCTCAAAATTCTCCAAGCCAGGCTTCAGCAATACGTGAACCGTGAACTTCCAGATGTTCAAGCTGGTTTTAGAAAAGGCAGAGGAACCAGAGATCAAATTGCCAACATCCGCTGGATCATGGAAAAAGCAAGAGAGTTCCAGAAAAACATCTATTTCTGCTTTATTGACTATGCCAAAGCCTTTGACTGTGGATCACAAAAAATTGTGGAAAATTCTTCAAGAGATGGGAATACCAGACCATGTTACCTGCCTCCTGGGAAATCTGTATGCAGGTCAAGAAGCAGCAGTTAGAATGGGGCATGGAACAACAGACTGGTTCCAGATTGGGAAAGGAGTACAACAAGACTGTATATTGTCACCCTGCTTATTTAACTTCCATGCAGAGTACATCATGTGAAATGCTGGGCTGGATGAAGCACAAGATGGAATTAAGATTGCCAGGAGAAATAGCAATAACCTCCGATAGGCAGATGGTACCACCTTTATGGCAGAAATCAGAGGAACTGAAGAACCTCTTGATGAAAGTGAAAGAGGAGAGTGAAGAAATTGGCTTAAAACTCAACATTCAGAAAACTAAGATCATGGCATCCGGTCCTATCACTTCATGGCAAATAGATGAGGAAACAATGGAAACAGTGAGAGACTTTATTTTCTTGGGCTCCAAAATCACTGCATATGGTGACTGCAGCAATGAAATTAAAAGACTCTTGCTCCTTGGAAGAAAAGCTATGACCAACCTAGACAGCATATTAAAAAGCAGAGATATTACTTTGCCGACAAAGATCCATCTAGTCAAAGCTGTGGTTTTTCAGTAGTCATATATGGATGTGAGAGTTGGACCATAAAGAAAGCTGAGCATGGAAGAATTGATGCTTTTGAACTGTGGTGTTGGAGAAGACTCTTGAGAGTCTTGGACTGCAAGGAGTTGAAACTGATAAGGAAATCAGTCCTGAATATACATTGGAAGGACTGATGCTGAAGCTGAAGTTTGAATATGCTGGCCATCTAATGGGAAGAACTGACTCATTGGAAAAGACCCTGATGCTGGGAAAGGTTGAAGGCAGAAAGAGAAGGGGACAACAGAGGATGAGATGGTTGGATGGCATCACTGACTCGATGGACATGAATTGAGCAAGCTCTGGGAGTTGGTGATGGACAGGGAATCCTGGCATGCTGAAGTCCATGGGCTTGCAAAGAGTCAGACATGATTGAGTGACTGAACTGAACTGCTCTGTTGATTAGAGAAAACTCACTTCCTTTGAATGAAGCAGCACTGGAGAAAGGGTTGCTGGTGGGGTCCCTGTAGTACCACTTCCTCCTTTCTTAGTTCAGGAGTTCTTACCAAAAGGGGGTGAAACAGCAAATGATTTCTTTTTTAAAAGAAGTCTATGCAAAACGCAGAAAACTGGTATTAGAAAGGTGCTTCTAAAGCCCATGTGATGCAAAGTCAGCGGGGTCTTGGCAGTCAGCGTCACGTGGGACTCAGTGTGGCTGACCCTGGTGAGGTTAGCTTTGTGTCCAACAGTTCCCAGACTTGGGGTTTTTCACAGACCATGTAGATTTTCCTAACGAAAGCAGGATTGTGATCAACATAGGATTCTCAATTTCTGATTTTCTAAGTGGGACTTTTTAGATTGCTCTCATTAAAGTCCACCCATTATTTCATGAAAGAACATTTCAAGTTTTTATCATAAAGATTTTAAAACATACTCAAAAGTAGAGAAATTGTGGCGAAGCCTGATATACTTAAAACTTGTGTACGTAATGTCCACATCCCTGACTTTTCCATGTTACATTCTCAGCAAAGCACAGCCCTCCAGTAAGCTTGGCCCCATGAACCACCCCCAAAGGTGCCCTGCCTGCCTTGCCTTTCATCTCTTTGGGCCAGGGTGTGGCAGCTGCATCCATCAGGGTATCTTGGTGTGTGTGTGGGTACGTGCGTTGCGCACGCCCACATGTATGCCAAAAATGAGCAAGATGGAATAAATACGTTGTTGGCACCTGGCATTTCAGGGTCGAAATAGGCTCTACCCTGGAGAAAAGTATGGTCAACTAGAAGAGGTGGCTCAGAAGACCAGGCACTCCGAGAACTCGTAGGTCCAGACAAGCAAGTTGGGAAGAGACGGCTCTGTCCAGGTGCACGGGGATTTAGACTCTCTGAGGGCTTTGGACAGGGCAGCATGAATTAGCCCTGGGGGCTGAATTCCTGTCCCTGCCAAGCCAGACACAGGCAACGCAGAGCATGTCAGGAAGAGAGGGCATCAGCTTCTTATCCCAGGTAATCCACATAACCTTTCAGGAAATAAGAGGAAACCGCTCAGAAACGTAAGTAAATGGTAAGGTGCTTGCTCCCAGGGCAAGTAGCAGCAGATAGGGCTTTCCAACCACAACAGTAAAGGATGATGTGATGGCTGAGCTGACCCATAACAGACAGGCTGCTGGTTATTTCTCCAGCAAAGATGGGCTTATTCGGGATCCGCAGAGAGGGCAGCCTTGAGGAGCACCTGAAAGTCCCCACACGGCCAACAAGATGACGAAAGCCGGGCTCCGGCTGTATTTCTCCACCAGCTCTAGTCCCAACCCTTTGGGGTTCATGTCTCTTCAGGCCAGTAACAAGCGGGCTGCAGCTTCTCCAGGCTTCACACTGACAGAGGAAGGACACCTTCCCCCAAGACTCCCAGCATTTCAAAGCCCATTAACCCAAAGTGGTGCTGCTTATTTTTCTAGTCAGAAAAAAGAGATATCTTTTTCATCACACGGGACTGGAATGCAAAAGCAGGAAGTCAAGAGATATCTGGAGTAACAGGCAAATTTGGCCTTTGANAAGGACACCTTCCCCCAAGACTCCCAGCATTTCAAAGCCCATTAACCCAAAGTGGTGCTGCTTATTTTTCTAGTCAGAAAAAAGAGATATCTTTTTCATCACACGGGACTGGAATGCAAAAGCAGGAAGTCAAGAGATATCTGGAGTAACAGGCAAATTTGGCCTTTGAGGACAAAACGAAGCAGGGCAAAGGCTAACAGAGTTTTGCCAAGAGAACACACTGGTCACAGCAAACATCTTGTTCCAACAACACAAGAGATGATTCTACACATGGACATCACCAGATGGTCAATACCAAAATCAGATTGAT
>SJYA01004070.1:17095-43750 GCA_006410615.1 Neotragus moschatus | reverse complement strand
ACCAGCTCGATGGACATGAGTTTGAGCAAGCTCCGGGAGCTGGTGATGGACAGGGAGGCCTGGTGTGCTGCAGCCCACGGGGTCGCAAAGAGTGGGACGCCACTGAGTAACTGAGCTGAACTGAGGAGGAAAACCAGTTCTCAGTACTTGTTTGTGCCAGCACTTTATATGCAGTCTCCCTGCCCTCTACTGACTGCATTAGGAGGCAGGCGCTAGTCATATCCCCTCTTTATAGATGAGGCCACTGAGGCTCAGAAAATGAAGTGGCTTTCTCCAGCTCACATACAGAGTTCTTAGTGGTAGAACTGGGCTCACTCAGTCTGGTTGACTCCACGGCAGTTGTCTTTTCCAGTATATCAGAGCGAATTGCCTGACCTTTGGCTTAATCTTGGATTTACTGCAGAATGTTGGGGTGCACGGGATACGAAGGAAATATCCCAATATTTGAGCTCCTTGCCACCATCTCATACTGAAAATCTGTACCAGTTAATAATGTTTGAGGGCTTCCCGGGTGGCGCTAGTGGTAGGGAACCTGCTTGCCAATGCAGGAGACAGAAGAGGTGGGGGGTTCGACCCCTGGATCGGGAAGATCCCCTGGAGGAGGGCATGGGAACCCACTCCAGTACTCTTGCCTGGAGAATCCCATGGACAGAGGAGCCTGGAGGGCTACAGTCCAGGGGGTTGCAAAGAGTTTCGCGGGACTGAAGTGACTTAGCACACACACATAATGTTTGAGGATTAGGAACCAAAAAGCTATAAAATTAGTTATTTTTTCCTGATGGGTAAAAATTAGTAACAATAATGTGAACGCCATCTGGGAGCTGACATGTCTCTGAGCATCTTCCTTTTAAAATTCAAAAGTAGGAAAATGTGTGACTAGAAATTTGACGTGGTTAAGAAGGCTTAGAAGAAAAAGCTTAAGTTTTAAATTTGTCTTTTAAAATTTAGAGCATTAGGTTCTGGGATAAACCAGCCCTTGATGTTATTAAAATCTGTGCCAAACCTATTTTTAAATACTTTCTTCCAAAATAGAAATCACTGAATGCAGTCATTTTGATTTCCCTTAAAAGTCAGTCTGTAGTGCGGGGCTTTTTAAGTATTTAGTTTACAAATGCCCATGTATGTAAGCAGCTGTACTGCGACCCTTAAAAAGGAAACTGCCATCACACCCTTTTGTGCAGAGTAGACAGTGATGATGGGTCCAAGTCCCCTGTTCGTTTGCCCTGGCTTTTCTTGTCCTTAACNCTTAAAAGTCAGTCTGTAGTGCGGGGCTTTTTAAGTATTTAGTTTACAAATGCCCATGTATGTAAGCAGCTGTACTGCGACCCTTAAAAAGGAAACTGCCATCACACCCTTTTGTGCAGAGTAGACAGTGATGATGGGTCCAAGTCCCCTGTTCGTTTGCCCTGGCTTTTCTTGTCCTTAACTTGTGGTTTCCAAAACGTGATGAAACAAAATTCACTGTCTGTTTTATTTCTAGCTGTTGAAATCTTGCCTGTCCTTTAAGGCTCATTTCAAAGCCATCTCTGATCACTCTGGACAAAAGGAAATACTTTATCTGAATTTTTATGCCACTTAATTTCACTCTTAAAGTCACATATTACATCTGACTGGTGTTGTAAGTTACATTTCTTACTAGATGGTAGGTTCTTTGAGGCAGGAGTATGTCTAATTCACATTTGTATTCTGCTCTTCATTGTTAAGTGCCAGGCACATACTAGGACTCAGATTGTTGCCGATCAAAGACATTTCCTTTCCAGTAGAAATAACAAATTGTTGTGATGTTTAAGTGAAATTAAAAAAAATTTTTTTTTTTTTTTTTTTTACTTTTACTACATGAAAAGCTGAGTACAGTGGCAGTCAGAGAGAAAGTGCTTAATGATGTTAATTGAATCTGAATCTAGAAGATGCAGATTTCGTTTGCTTTGCCTTATCATACTGTCTTTGCCCAGAGGAAAGCCTTGAAGTGTTGAAAATTAAATATGTTTACCACAGAGCTGGAATGAAATATGACTTGGATTTATTTTTTACTAGACTCTACATTTAAACATTTAATTTTATATCCACTTTTGTCCATTTATAAGAGCTTGTGATCTTGTTTTCAGAATTGTAAAAACTTAGAAATCCAGTCACTCATTAAAGTTGTTTGTTTTTTTTTTGCTTATTGGCTTTATTCTAGTTGGTAGACCTTAAGGCTGAACTCTTCCGAAAACAAGAAGAATTCAAACAAGAAAAACTTCTAAGAGATGCTGGAGTTTTGGGAAAACCAAAACCAACCAACAAGGTAAAGATACAATCTAATTATCTCCATTGACCCCAAACATAGGGGAATTAAACCACAATTAGGTTTTTTGAAAGCATCCAGGGTATCTGCTACCTATAAATCCTTGTCTTGTATTTGAACATCTGCATAAAATATTTCAAATATTGAAATAGAAATTAGTAAGATTCAAAAGCACATTATAATGCTCTAATTCTTTAGTATGTGAGTGTTTTTCCAATTTTATAAGTAATGGTATCTATTATTTGTATTACTAAATCTGTTACATATTTTTCCTTAAAGTCTTGAATTAGGTTGTAATCATTCAGGAGATTTAAAAAAGCAACTGCAATTGTATAAAGAAATTTTTAAATGTAATTTAGGGTCTTTTTTTTTCCCCCAGCTCCAGCTTTGCTATGTATAGTTTATTTGCTGGACATAATTTGGCTGTCAGAGGTCCAGTTATTTCCATTGATTCACAAGATCTAATTATCTTTTTTTCCCCTTTCTGATGTACAAGTAGAGATTTTTTGCAGTCAGTGATGATTCTGTGTTTTTTAAATTCTCCAGAAACCAAGTATCTGGAGCAAACAGAATGCAGGAGTTTCTAATAGAGCTGAAAAGGATGCTGAGCAGAAGCTTGAAGAACAGAAGACTTTGGACAAAGCGAGGTAAAGTTACTCTCTAATAAGTGGAGCTAACTTTGTGGCTCCATGAGCAAAGAAGTGAAAGTTCACCTTTATTTGATTTACAGTTTTAATTTTTATCATCCTTCTAATCAGATACTCTGTTACCTGAAAATAATATAATTTGCAGACATATTTATAATCTTATAAGAAGATAAGACATAGCCTCAGTTTAAAAGATGAAACAGTCCCCCTGTGAACCCCTGTTAGGCCCTGAGATTATCCGTAAGTGTTTAAGAAGTGTCCATGTGGTGTGGTTCAGGGCTACTAGGTGGTATGCTATTGGTAATTAGAAATTGAATTTTCCTCCCAACTTTTTAACATGAAAAGCTTCAAACCAGCAGAGTATTTGAAGCAAGACCACGTTCTAATACTTCTCACCTCAACTCGCCACTTAACATCTTTTAAAATTCCCTTTCTTTCTTCCCCTCCCTTTCTCTTGTGTGTGTAGAGAAACTTTGCTGAACATCACTGTACTTTACCTCTAAATTTTTCAATGTATATTTTCTATATGATACTATTTTATCAGTGGCATATTTCTGGGATATGGCAGCAGTACTGTGGTTATGCAAGAATAAGGACATTTTCCTGTATAACCACAATACTGCTCTCATATCCCAGAAATATGCCACGGATAAAGTAGTATCATATGGTCCATATTCGTATTTCACCAGTTATCCTAATACAGATATGTCCTTTATTATTCTTTAAAATGTTTAATTAAAGAGTATGCATTGCATGTAGTTGTCATAGCTCTTTAGTCTCTTAATAGAAAACAGTTCCTTTGCCTGTTTAAAAAAATGTTTACCTTTTTATTTAATTACGGCTGCCGTGAGTCTTTGTTGCAGCATGCAGGCTTTCTCTAGTTTTGGCGAGTAGGGGCTACTCTTCAGTTGTAGTGTGAGGGATTCTCATTGTGATGACTTCTCTGGTTGTAGAGCACGGGCTCTAGGGCACAGGAAGCTTTAGCAGTTACACGTGGGCTCAGTAAGTGTGGCACACAGGCTTGATTGCCCTGTGGCATGTGGAATTCTAGTTCACAGGTCAGGGACAGAACCTGTGCTGCCTACATTGGCAGGCGGATTCTCAACAGCTGGGCCACCAGGGAAGTCCCCCCCTTGCCTTTTTGTTGTCTGTTACACCATTGACATCATTTGAAAAGTCCAGGCCAGTTGTTTCTGCGGTGTCCCACAGTCTGATTAGAGTCAGACTAATTACCAAAGGTTGTTACACTATCTAGGCGATGATATGTCCTGTTGAGTCACGTCAGGAGGTTCATGATGTCAGCTTAAGTCATTATTGGTGATGGTAAGTTTGATCACTCAGTTAAGGTAGATCTGCTGTAGTTTTCCACCGAAAAGACGCTCTTCCTCATTTGAAATTAATAATGACCTAAGGAGGGAAACTGAGGCTGTGTGAATATTCGGTTTACCAGTGTGTTTTCATGTGATGATTATGTCATCACTGAGTCAGTTATTACACTTGATGGTTTCAAAATTAGAATTTTTCTGAACCTGTCATTCCATGTGTATTATTTTTTCATTCTGTTTACTAGCTGGCATTCTTCTGTAAAGAACAGCTCTTCCCCTGTTTGCACTAGCACCCTGGATTCAGAATCCCAAGTTTTAATCTCTGGCGTGACTGCCATGTGTGCGTTTAGATCCATTGCATAATAAAAAGTTGGCAGTTGAAAATAATGGTTGCTCAGACTGCTTGTCTCTTCTGGGTCTGAGAGTAAAGGGCAGAATATTAGCCCATTTGGGGATTATTTTCTTAGCATTTGACCTATCCCCAACAGGCTGGAGACTTTACTTAAAGACATGTTCACTATTGAGACATTTTTCTCACTATTGTACATTATGCTTAGAATTTTAATTTTGTTGAAAGATGGTGTAACTTTTTTATGATTTATATGTGTATTTTATTAAGGTGTAATTGAAACATAACATTGTATTAGTTTCGGATGTATAACAGAGTAACTCAATATTTGTATCTATTGTGAAGTGCTCACCACAATGAGTTCAGTTCAGTCACTCAGTCGCTCNTATTGATATTTCTCCCGGCAGTCTTGATTCCAGCTTGTGCTTCTTCCAGCCCAGCGTTTCTCATGATGTATAGATCTAATAATTAACTAACGTCTATCACCACACAGTTCGATCCCTGTGTCAGGAAGATCCCCTGGAGAAGGGAATGGCAACCCACTCCAGTATCCTTGCCTGGAGAATCCTGTGTGAACCTAGGAGCCTGGCAGGCTCCAGCCCATGGGATTGCAATGAGTCAGACACGACTGAACAACTAACACTTAACCAGGAATGTTTGAGATCTAGTCTTTTAACAGACTTCAGGTATGCAATATAGTACTAACTAGAGTCATTCTGCTGGACATTGCATCCTCATTGCTAACATGTTTTATAACTGGAAGTTTGTACATTTTGACCCTTCTCATCCCTTTCCTTCCCATCCTCCTGCTGCCTCTGGCAACTGCTCACAAACTTATTTACTTTTTTCTTTGGCCGAACTGTGTGGCACGCAGGATCTTAGTTCTCTGGACAGCCACTTACACAAGAGTGAACTCACGCCCCTGCAGTGGACACTCAGAGTCTTAGCCACTGGGTCACCAGGGAAGTTCCCATATGGTAGTTCTGTTTATTTTGTGAGGAGTCTCATACTCTTTTTCCTTAGTGGCTGCCCCAGTTTACATTCTTCCTACACTGCATGAAGCTTTCCTTTTCTCCACGTCCTCACCAGCTGACCCTTATTATTTCTTATCTTTTTGTAGCAGCTGTTCTGTTAGGTGTGAAATGACATCTCACTGCGGTTTTGGTCTCCATTCCCCTTATGAGTAGTGATGCTGGGCACCTTTTCACGTACCTGTTGCCCATGTCTGTGTCTCCGACAAGACGTTCATTCAGGGGTCCTTTTTTGAAGTTGCACTGTTTGGTTTCCTTGGTGTTGAGTTGTAAGTTCTTTATTTTGGATATTAAGTCTATGGCATACGATTTGCAAAGATTTTCTCCCATTCAGTAATAGGTTGCCTTTTCGTTTTGGTGATGGTTTCCTTTTCTCTGCAGGAGCTTTTTAGTTTGATATCGTCCTTGTTTATTTTTGCTTTTGTTGCCTTTCCTTTTGTTGTCAGATCCGGAAAATTCATTGCCACACTGATGTCAGGAGTGTGCTGCCTGTGTTTTCTTCTGGAGTTTTATGGCTCCACTGTGGATTTTAATTCAGATGTGAAATACCGCTTTTTAGGTTCATTGTTTTGCATGTGGCTGTCCAGTTTTCCCAACACCATTTATTCGCGAGACAGCTTTTTCCCCATTGCATATTCTTGACTCTTCTGTTGTAAATTAATTGACCATATGTGTGTGGGTTTACCTCTGGGCTCTCTTTCCATTCCGTTGATCTGTGTGTCTGTTTTTATGCCAGTCCCATACTATTTTGATTACTATGGCTTTGTATTGGATTGACCGAAATGTTCATTTGAGTTTCTCCATAACAACTTATGCCGTTTTAGCTAACATCACACTCACCATTAGAAGTGAAATTTTCTGCTAGGATAAAGTACGATCCTTCACAAGCAGACGCTCAGATGACTTCCTTGGTGCTCTTTATCATCATAAGTATTTCTAGAATAAAAGAATTGTCAGCTCTTAGCCACTAAAGAATAAATGTCACTAGAATTAACATGAGCAGAGAGGCTGCTGAATTGAATGACAGAGTTGATGTTTGTTTTTTATTAGCTATCTGTCACGAATAATTTATCTGTGTTCTGTATAAAACAGGCATTATCATATTTTTAACAGACTTTAAGAGGTTGATCTCTGCCGCCCTTAGAGAGACCTAATTAGCCAGTGATGGAGAGTCAATGTGAAATTTGGTGATCCATAACAGAAAGTGCTTTTGTTTAGATGCCTCTCTTTTTTTGGTATTTAATTTGTTGCGTTTGGCATTTAAATTAAATTAGAATCTTCATTCATTCATGTATTCATTCCTCAAATTCTGACTGAACATCTGCTATGCACCAGGCGTTGTTTTTGGTCCTTTGGTGCAGTCGTGAATGCGAGAAACATGGTCCAGGCTTTATGTTTAGTTGGCAGAGCAGACCTGGCTGGGTCTGAGGGTCCCGTCAGGGTGGGGACTCAGCTCTAGTCATCAGGCTGGACCCCTTGGGCAGGTTGCAGCAGTAAGCCGGGGAGGGCAGTTTTACCAGGAGTGGCAGTGATAAGACCATTGTTATGCTTGTCTTTTTTTTTTTCTCCTAGGGAGAAATTGGAAGAAAAAGCCAAATTATATGAAAAAATGACTAAAGGAGACTTTATAGGTAAATATAATTATTTATGCGTCTTTATTTTATGTAATTCATACAACTCTGGTATTTTCTTATATTTGTTAAAATAATTATAAGAATAGGGAGAAACTTAAACAGATTTTACTTTCTGTGTCAGCATCTTCCTAACCCAGCAATCAAACTGGGGTCTCCTGCATTGCCGGCGGATTCTTTACCAGCTGAGCTCCCGGGGAGGGCCTGCCTGTCAGCACAGAGATAAGAAAATCAGCAATAGTTTTTAATTTGCCCCGTGGGTGCTGGGCCTGTTAGGCACTGAAGAGGGACAATCCGTACAGTATTAGCCAGCTTCTCTGCCTCTGCCCTCAACGGAGGCATCATCCGTGGAGTAAAGTGGCACAGAAGAAAACAAGTTCAGGCAAAAAGGTCTAAATAGGCCGTGATTACAAACAGCTGTGGCTGTGTTTAAGAAAAAACAGCCTGGGAGGCATTATGGTTATAATATCAGAGTACTGGAGTCATCATTCCTCTTCCCCTGTTTTTTTCCCTCTGTGTGTAATTTTATTCTTTGAAGTGCTTACAGTTGCTTTTGTAATTTATTTTTTTAAAAGTAAGACATTTTTTACTGTGCTGCACAGCATGCAGGATCTTAGTTCCCCGACCAGGGATCGAACCCGTACCCTCTGCAGTGGAAGCTCAGAGTCTTAACCACTTTGCTGCCTGGGAAGCCGGGTTTAGTTGCTTCTAAGATAATAATTAAAAGATCCTCCCTCCTCATTCCTCTGCCACAAAAAGGAAACCCAGCCTAGAGTTCAGCAATAATGAAAGAGATTTTACAAGGCAGTGCGTCTCTTACTGCCTTTAAAAGGCATATGTGGAAGTTTTTAGGGAGAAGGTCACTCTGATGGGGGTCTTAAAGGTTTTGGAGAACTGGAGAAGGGCTTCTGCAGCGGGGAATGGGGAGAGCAGAGGGAGGAGAGGGCCAGAGCTGGCTGGGCTGACTTGCGGGGCTAGGGCTGAGGGCCAGGCGGGGGGCGCAGCAGGAGAGGAGGGGCTGGACCCTGACCACGGCTGCCCAGACAGCAGAGCCACGTTTCTGTGTGCTGGGAGCCCAGCAGGGCCAGGCTGGGTGCTCACAAAGCCGAGGGCCCCAGGGGAGGCCCTGCCTTTCCCCTGAAGAAATAGCAGGTATCAGCCAGCGAGGAGGCCTCACTGTTTTGTGGTCTTATTTAACTCAGCTCTGGGAAAATGTATTTCCTTCCCAGTTGAATTACATGTTCTTGTGGCTAAAAATCTAGTCTTTTTTCATTTGATTCAAAAGAATCAAGACAAAGGAGCCTGTGGGCATGGAGATTCGGTTCTGTCCGTGCCGGCAGGCCCACCTCCTGATGGGCTGATTGGACCAGCATGCTTGGGCAAGTTCTGGAGCCTCGGTTATCTTCCACTGTCCAGTGAGCGTAACATTAGCCCCTGGCAGTAGGGAACCTACCACCTGTTCCTGAGAGCTTAAACCCAGCGGAGTGAGACGTGATGTACCCATGGTTCACGAGTGCCTCCGCTGTCCTGTGTTACGTTAGAGTCGCGGGTTGCTATTTAACTTCCAGTGTAGGTTTCAGCCCAAGTAGGTAAGGCCTGCAGGTAGATGGCACGTTAGACATTTCTGTATGCCCTGCAGATCCTGGCCCCATGCCTCACCCGAAGGTGGTGGTCATGGATTGAGAAGAATTCAGATGACTTCTTTTACCTGTCTTAGGACCCTCCGAACACTTGGCATTCTGCAGCAGTATACCCAGGGTTATGGGATACGACCCACGTGGTTAGAGACGGGGAATCACTGAGTCACAAAGGCTTACTGAGCGATGCTGTTCTGCCTCTGTGTTATCTGATTGGCTAGATGAATCTCTTGAAGTCAGACACTTTTATCTTCTAGTCTTGTTATTGATGAGGCAGCAGAAAACTGGAGGCTTTTATTTTTTTTATTTTATTTTATTATTATTATTTTTAATACACATTCATTTTTATTTTATTTTTATTTTTTTGCATTCGTACACTTTTTTTTATTTTTTTTAAATTTAATAAATAAAAATAATAAACCGAATATAGACTGATGATTCATTTCCCACACGATAGCACACATGTTTCAGTGCCATTCTCCCAAACCTTCCCCCCCTCTCCCTCTCCCTCAAAGTCCAAAAGTCCATTCCATGCATCTGTGTCTCTTTTGCTGTCTCGTATACAGGGTTACCATCACCATGTTTCTAGATTCCATAAATATGAGTTAGTATACTGTATTTGTGCTTTTCTTTCTGGCTTACTTCACTCTGTATAATTGGTTCCAATTTCATCCATCTCAGTAGAACTGATTCAAATGTATTCTTTTTAATGGCTGAGTAATACTCCATTGTGTATATGTACCACGGCTTTCTTATCCACTCATCTGTTGATGGACATGGAGGCTTTTAAAGATGTTTGTTATGTGGTGTGTGTGTCCAGTGGTCTGTCTACAGCTTCTCTGTCAGGCCCCCAGGAGGCTCTGTGCCTTTTGAGCTTTTAGGGGGCAGGTGGAGACCTCAACTGGTGAACTGTCAGGGGGTGTAGCCACCCAGTGGTGACTGTGACTGCTTCATGTCAGTTCCATGCATCTGAAAATTGATTTTTGTGTCCTAGATGAAGAAGTGGAGGATATGTACCTTGTGGATTTCACACAGAAGATGATAGACAAACGCAAAGAAATGGGAGCCAATAGAGATTACAGAAAGACCGAAGAAAGAGAGGATGATGAAGCAGCTCTTTCTGAAAAAGATATTCCTCCGCCCCAGGATCCCAGTGAAGAATGGTTGGTGATGTTATGCCATTTGGTTATGTTAATGTTGTCAGATTTGGGCTTACTTTTTGAGAGCCATGTTATTTTGCTGTTATCAAGCCATTTCGCTCTAGTCTTTCTTTAGAGACTCCAGTGTAAGTAGGATTGCATTTATAGATGTAGACGTAGTAGCTGCTACTTGAAATAATTACAAATAGACTGTGTTCTTGCCATGTGCCAGGCACTGTGCCAGGCGTGGAGGCGTTGTTTCCCCTGTTTCATTGATGGGAAAGAGTTGTTTAGGCAGAAGAGTGTTCCTTCCTGCCGCCTTACCCAGGTCCTTATTCAGGCATCATCCTGTGGATGTCTTGAGCTCTGTTTCCAGTGAAAACGGGCTGGCAGAACTGACCCAGTGAACCTTACCCCAGCTGTGGCATTTTCTGCTAGTATGGTTTAGGGTATCACGGACCTGTGTCTGGACAGCACGGGCTCTGCCTTTCACTGGTGGTATGGTTGTGATCAGCTTCCTACCCTCTCTTGGCTTCAGTTTCCTCGTCTGCAGAACAGGGATGGTGATGCCTGGTAGGTGGCTGATGGAGAAACCAAACTGGTCTTTTCTTTACAAAGAAACTGCAGAGGAAATGCCATGGTGATTTTTCTGTACCCAAGACCTAAGCCCTGTTCAGAAGGGCTGTGATTGCATGCAGGTGCACTGACACTGTGTTTCTGGGAGCAACCCTGCCTGACCCTCCCTGCCAGTAGGGAGCCCACCCCTCCCCGCCGAAGGCTCAGATGCCCACATTGTGGGCGTGTTTGTTAGGGACTGCTTAGGGTTGTCAGCATGGCCTGTTGCTCTTTTGCCAGCCATTCCCCCACGGGAAGGAGTCTTATGAGTGAAGAGAGCGGTCCCTGCTGCTCGGGAACGCAGGGAACTTGCATCTTCATGCTGCAGAAGGGTCTTCTTACCAGTCTTCTGAAACACTTACATCTGAGGTGGGCTTAGTGGCTGTGTGCCTGCCGTGGCAGTCACAGAGGAGCGGGCCTGATGCCCTCTCTTTCGTCATGCTTTTCTTCAGCGTTTCTAGTCCAAATGGCCTCTGCCTCGTCTGGACTCTGATAGCACTTAACCATACTTGCTCCTTTGGGTCTTGCTGTTCAGTCGCTAAGTTGTGTCTGACTCTTTGCAACCCCATGAACTGTAGCCCGCCAGACTCCTCTCTCCATGGAATTTTCCAGGCAAGAATACTGGAGTGGGCTGTCATTTTCTCCTTCAGGGATCGTCCCAACCCCAAACTTGAACCCACATCTCCTGCACTGGCAGCTGGACTCTTTACCGCTGAGTGACCTGAGAAGCCCATATTGACACATAACTGGCCTCATTACCAGAAAAGGATTGAGGCAGACTTCTGGCACTTTTTAGATCCTGCCTGCTCTTGTTAGGAGCGTCTCAAAGGCCTGTGCCCTGACTTCCCCCAGCGTCCTGTGAAGCAGGCATGCCCGAGCCCTGCTGTGTCCCCTCCGGCCTCAGGTGATTGTTTCCCTAAGAGCCTGCGCGTTGATTTTTGTTGCTGGCTGCTGCCCTGCCGCTTCTGTTCCAATGAGATCTGTATGTTTTGGAGGCCTTCTCCAGAGACAGAGTACCTTATGATTGCTTTTCATAGCAGAAATCTCATCTCCTTGGAAAGGTTTAATGTCTCTCCCCTTATTAGTGCCTATATGATTACAACCGATTTGTTACCGATTTGAAGACCTTGAAGGGCAACTGAAGGTGTCACGTGTCCATAGGGTGAAGGGAGACGAACTGCAAGCAGTTCTGACGCTTGTTTGTTTCTAAATTAGGTTCCAGAATTGTAACTGCTTGTAAAATCCTTTTGCAGTTAAGTTCCAGGTGGTGGAAAATCTTTCCACAAAAATACTGTAAATAATTACTCAGACCATCTGGTAAGGTGGTTTTGGTTCTCCATTCATTGAAGGAAAAGAAGAAAAGGGAGAAACTGCTTTTTGCTGTTGGAGGTTTTATTTTTGTGGTCATCAGCTTTAGGACTGTAGTTGTGGATTCCCAAGCTCACCTTTTAAATCACAGGCTGACAGTTGGACTTGGCATGTCCAACTGGAAAGAAAAGACTCACAAAACCACAACCACATGCGTGGGAATCTGACCTTGGGTTGGTTCAGCAGCAGTGCTGGCCCTTCTGTGCTTTCAGCCTCCTGCCAAAGGATCTGGGGGAGTCCCTACCTGTAATTTAAAAACATTAAAAATCTTCTGCATCATAATGCAGGCGAAATGTTGTCCATGAAAACCTGCCCTTCCTGTTGTGGGCATCAGAGTACTTCACTGGCCTTGCTGGCTGCCTGAGTTCCCTGCCTGGTACATGAAACAAGGTACTTACTTTGGGCCAAGATGAAGAAAGAAGAACAAGGGTAAAAGATAACAGACTGGCCCACTGTTGAGGCACTTTTGCAGGACAAAACGGGTGTTGCCTTGGCTTCCTCCTAGTTAAGAAGAGTCTTTCAGAATACTCCTGTTCAGCACGCCAGGCCTCCCTGTCCATCAGCAACTCCCGGAGTTCACTCAGACTCATGTCCATTGAGTCGTTGGACCATACAACCATCTCATCCTCTGTTGTCTCCTCCTCCTGCCCTCAGTCTTGCCCAGCACCAGGGTCTTTTCCACTGAGTCAGTTCTTCNCTGTTCAGCACGCCAGGCCTCCCTGTCCATCAGCAACTCCCGGAGTTCACTCAGACTCATGTCCATTGAGTCGTTGGACCATACAACCATCTCATCCTCTGTTGTCTCCTCCTCCTGCCCTCAGTCTTGCCCAGCACCAGGGTCTTTTCCACTGAGTCAGTTCTTCGCATCAGGTGCCAGAGTACTGGAGTTTCAACTTCAGTATCAGTCCTTCCAGTGGATGTTCAGGACTGATCTTTAGAATGGACTGGTTGGATCTCCTTGCAGTCTCAGAGACTCTCAAAGAGTCTTCTCCAACACCACAGTTCGAAAACATCAACTCTTCAGCGCCCAGCTTTCTTTATAGCCCAACTCTCACATCCCTCCATGACTACTGGGAAAACCATATCCTTGACCAGACGGACCTTTGTCGGCAAAGTAATGTCTCTGCTTTTTAATATGCTGTCTAGGCTGGTCGTAGCTTTTCTTCCAAGGAGCAAGTTTCTTTAAATTTCATGGCTGCAGTCACCATCTGCAGTCATTTTGGAGACCAAGAAAATAAAGTCTGTCACTGTTTCCCCATCTATTGTTACCCCATCTATTTACCATGAAGTGATGGGACCGGGTGCCATGATCTTCGTTGTCTGAACGTTAAGTTTTAAGCCAGCTTTTTCACTCTCCTCTTTCACTTTCATCAAGAGGCTCTTTAGTTCTTCTTCGCTTTCTTCCGTATTTCTATTAAGAAATTTTTAATCCACTGGGAAGAATTGTATCAATTAGAAGAAACAAAGGAAACAAAAAGCATCAAATTTGGGAAGACTGAGGGCAGATGAACAAATAGAGCCTGGCACAGAGCATAGTCATTATGGTGCTGAGAGAATATTCGAGAATGTGTTCAGTTTAGTCACTCACTCGTGTCCGACTCTTTGTGACCCCACAACCCGCAGCACTCCAGGCCTCCCTGTCTATCACATGAGTTGAGTTCACCCAAACTCATGTCCATTGAGGCGGCGACGCCATCCAGCCATCTCATCCTCTGTCGTCCCCTTCTCCTCCTGCCTTCAATCTTTCCCAGCATCAGGGTCTTTCCCAATGAGTCAGCTCTTCGCATCAGGTGGCCAAGGGATTGGGAGTTTCAGCTTCAACATCAGTCGTTCCAGTGAGCCTAGGACTGATCTCTTTTAGGATGGACGGGTTGGATCTCCTTGCAAATGTGTAAACCAGGTAAAGTAATTTCTGAGATACTGCAGCAGGGGTCTGTGTGGAGCTTTGTCTTTGAGATCGGAGATACACATGATCAATATTTTCTACAGTTTCTAAACTAAGATTTAATCAAGGGTGCCGTGAGCCTATTGTGTCAGCTTTTAAGTGTGACGAGCGCGTTTGTACCAGTGTGGTGGTCTCTCAGGTTAGATTTAATCAAGGGTGCCGTGAGCCTATTGTGTGTCAGCTTCTAAGTGTGAAGAGCATGTTTGTACCAGTGTGGTGGTCTCTCAGGTTGAGGGTTTTTCTTGGTGATGTGTGTTAGTTGCTCAGTCACGTCCGACTCTGTGAGCCTGTGGACTGTAGCCGCCAGGCTCCTCTGTCCATGGGATTCTCCAAGCAAGAGTACTGGAGTGGGTTGCCATGCCCTTCTCCAGGGTTTCTTCCCGACCCATGGATTGGACGTGGGTCTCCCTCACTGCAGGCGGATTGTTTACAGTTTGAGTTACCCAGGAAGCCCTTGGTGATGGGTTTGTGATGGAGCCTATATTAACTTTTCATTGTGCACCAGCTCCTTATCTTAGGGAACTCTATGTCATGTACAGGTTTTCATGTCTTCTCACTTTTATTTCAGGGTGGATTATGTGGATTCTTTAGGGCGATCCCGGCGCTGCATGAGAAAGGATTTGCCAGATCTGCTGGAAATGGATAAAAATCTTCAGGGGAGGCTGTAAGTGTGTGACCCACGATGCTTTGCCCAGGTCTGACATGCAGGCACAGGGGTGGTTCTGTGAGCGAGGCTGTTTTTAGTTAGTTTTCTTTTGGGCTCTGTTGTAAGAATATTTTTTTAATGTGTAAGAATGTTTGCAGAAGCACTTTTTTGTGGTTAGCATGCGTATACACACGTAGTCCACATTCAGAGAACCACCTGAATGGTTGATCATCCACACCAAAAGGAATGAGTCAGAGCCTGTCTGTTTACTTGGGAGACTGTCTGTCTACAGAGTAACGGAGAGTGAGCCCCGAGTAAGTGGGCAAACCACCGCACAGAGAGTGCATTTAAGAATGTAGATCTGGTTATCCCACAGCAGACCAAGTCGTGGACCCAGACAAGGTGGAGGCAGGCAGGGAGGCAGCTTAACTCTCCTTATACCTTTCTGCATTTTGAAGTAAGAACTCTTATGAACAGATTTTTTTCTGTGGTATCTAAAGAGGTAATTTGCTGAAACATCACAGAGAATAAAATTCATCTTACCAAGGGCAGCTATTGTGTGAAAAGTGTTGGGAGACGCTCCACCTTGTCCATGTCCAGGTAGGCCTGGGCTTGGCACAGGGAAGGAAGTAAGGACGCCCTGAGCCACCGCCTGGGATACCAGGCCCTACACGGGAGGCCCCCCATCGAAGGCCCTTAGTTCCTCTCCCTGCCTGGCCTGCCCTTTCCATCAGCCCAAGACCAGGCTGGGAAGGAAAGCGATGTGAGTGCTGAGGCAAGATTTCATTATGCTGATATAACGAGCTGCCTGCTTGGGTTGAAGAAAGGAGGAAATAGTTTCTTTGCAGTTTCCCAGTGGTATTATGAGTTGAAACCTCCATAAGGAACTGTCCTCTTCACAACTAGAGTTACTCATCTGTGACCCCAGATGCCTGAACTGAAGCGTTGCTCTGCTACAGCTCTTACCTAAGATGACTTTGCTCTATTCCCCTAGNGGTTGAAGAAAGGAGGAAATAGTTTCTTTGCAGTTTCCCAGTGGTATTATGAGTTGAAACCTCCATAAGGAACTGTCCTCTTCACAACTAGAGTTACTCATCTGTGACCCCAGATGCCTGAACTGAAGCGTTGCTCTGCTACAGCTCTTACCTAAGATGACTTTGCTCTATTCCCCTAGTTTCGTTAGTCCTGCAAATGAGAAAACCTTACTGTCTGAAGATATGAGAAAAGAACTCCAGCGCCAGCAATGGGAGGAAGAAGAGAGGGAGGCCCTGAAAAGGCCAATGGGGCCCGTACATTATGAAGACATCCGTGAAAATGGTGCGGTCACCTGGCATATTTTTAAGTCATTTTTTTACCTTGAACATTTAAATGGCAGGTGGGAAAGGAAGTATTCACAAAGAAGCAGCTCTTCTGTATAAATAAATAATTCTACTTTTGGAGTTGAAAATGATTGTTCACATTTTAGCCTAACAAAGGGTCAGTTAATCCAAGTGTATGCCCCAAGAATAGTGGAGACAGCCTGTGACTAAAAAAATTAATGAATACTTGTTGCGTTTATCACTTGGCAAACAGAGTGAAAGAAACTTCTAACGTTTTTACCTGCTTCTTAAAAAATAAGTGTGGAGGACATCCCTGTGTTCCTTTCTGCTTTGGTAGAAATTTGTCCTGAATCTAATTCACTGAGCAGGGAAATCTAATCTTTGGGGTACTTTTTACTTATTTCAGAGGCCTGGCTAGAAATTTGGCATAAATCTAATTCACTGAGAAGGGAAATCTAATCTTTGGGGTAATTTCTACCTATTTCAGAGGCCCGGCAGCTTGGTGTTGGATACTTTGCTTTTGCCCGAGATAAAGAGTTGAGAAACAAGCAAATGAAAACCTTAGAAATGCTGCGTGAACAGGTACAGATTAAACTCAGTTCACTTGAAGGATTTGAACAGTTGGGTTCCTCATTGAATCATACTGTTAAAAAAAAAATCTCGTAAAATTAATTAGAAATATACATAGCTATTCAGAATTCAGTTACAGGTTTCATAAAGATAATTGCTGTATTATTTTGGTGTTTCAGACTTTTAAGATTATAGTTGTTCAAAAGTAACCTGTGTGACTTTGATTTTTTTAATTTAGTTTCCAATATGGTACTTTTGAAGTGGCCTGGGTAGAAAATGTTAAGTTATTAGAGGGGGATTAAGGAATTGGCAGAATTGGTTGGTTTCCTAAAATGTTAACTCTTCTGGGATGCTCTGTGAACTGAACTTCAGAAAATATGAAAGGGCTTGTATAAGAGGACTTACATAAGGATATTCATTTTGAACATTTCAACGGATGGCTTCTAAGACGTGGCAGAAAAGTCAGTTTATTTTTAGAATAAAATTATTTCATCCTTTTCAACAGAAAATGGTGAATGGGGCTAATCATTTTCTAATTTTCTGCCTTTTTAAGACAACAGATCAGAGAACAAAACGAGAAAATATAAAGGAAAAGAGAAAAGCCATATTAGAAGCAAGACTTGCCAAACTCCGACAGAAAAAGATGAAAAAATCAAAAGAAGATGGAGCAGAGGAAGAAAACAGAGGTACATCATGGCTGTGTTTCTGAATCTCAAAAGGAAATAGTTTAGTTCCATTGACATCTCAGTAGTAGGAATGGCAGTGTAGAAATCAACCATCTAGTTTCATTTTCTGAGCAAGCAGGGCACCTCAGAGGTACATCCAGGAACAGGAACAGTTTTTACTCCCAAGAAAATATCAGGTTGTAGACAAGGATGTTAGCAGCACATTTTGTTGCTTCATACAGTAGCATGGTTCAGTAAGTGAGACTTAGAGGTAAATGCTTAAAAGGGATTTCAGGTAAAATTTAGTTGTGCCAAGTACATAGTTTAGGCCTATTTTCTTTGGCTGTGGCAGCAGTTTTTATTGGTTATTACAAGTGTGTTTTGAAGAAGACGTGCGTGCAGAAAGGTGGTAAATAATTTACAAATGTGGGTGAGACAGCGCACCGAGGCAGAGACGCGGGCAGGGACGGCGCACCGAGAAAGAGACGCGGGCAGGGACCGCACACCGAGGCAGAGAGGCAGGCAGGGACGGTGTACTGAGGCAGAGATGTGGGCAGGGCAGCGCACCACATCTGTCTGTCAACGTGCTTGGAGATACTTCAGTGCTGTGGGCAGACATCCCCACTGTGTGAGTTAACTGCCCGTCTGGGCTGAACTGCCCAATAGACTGCATAGACTGGCTCAAACCAGGTGGACATCTGCTCCTCCAGTTTAACCCTGCAGTGCTGGGGGCGTCCAGGGCAGGTGGTAGCTCTGCCCCAGACGATCACTGGCTCCCCCACTTCCTCCTGTCTTACTGCCTCTGCTGCTCCTTGGAGGGTCGCTGTCACCTGCTTGGTCACTAGTTCCCTGGGACCTGTGGATGATTCAGCCCGGGGCAGGAAGGGGCAGGAACCAGCTACCTTTCTAGCAATGTGCGTTGGGATTGACACACAGCCTTCTCACTTACATCCCAATGGGGCAGATAGAAGCTTCTCCAGCTCTAACATAAGCCCGTGCCATTTTAAAATCCTGAACTCACTTCAGTTTAGCTTTGAAGGGAGATTGAGACACTTAAACATTGGTCCATGTAGTTTTGTATGAATGCTGTCTTCCTGTGACATGTTAAACTCTGTATTGTTTCTGCTTTTGCTCTACTCCTGAACGTGTCATTTCCACAAGACGTGAAGTGCCACTAGTGTCTTTTTAGAACACCGTTTTCTTTTAAACTATGGCCAGAATTGAATAGCCTGCAGACTGTCGCCAGGCTCCAGCTCTCTTCACCCTTGCTTTGCCTGAGACTCTTTCTTTGAGTAATTGAAGGGTTTCTGGTCCTTTGATTGTTGATCAGGGGAGGTGGGGTGGCATAGTGTCAAACAGAGACTTTGAAATCCATCCAATCTGGGTTTTAATCCTGGCTCTTCACTATTTACCTTTGTAGCATTTCTGATGTTAATTTTCCTTACCTGTAAAATGGGGATAAAATGGAATACCAATCCTGAATTTGGGTTGTTAAAGAGCTTAATGAACTACTATGTACAAAGTACTTAGCCCACAACCTGGCATATAATAGGTGCTCAGTGAATACCAGGTATTGCTTGTACTCTCAGGATAAGTATGTTCTATTTAACCTTTTAAAGTATTCGTAAGCTTTATTGTAATGAAGTCTTATTTCCTTTACAAAAATAGATGGAGATGTTATTGGGCCTCTGCCCCCAGAACCAGAGGTCACGCCAGCTCCTCGTACAGCTGCCCAGAGTAGCAAAGTAGAAGTCATCATTCAGGAGAGGAAAGATACCAGACCCGGGGTGCCACACGTCCGCGAGTGGGACAGAGGAAAAGGTGAGGGGTCGGTTCTCCTGAGCAGACTGTGATTCTGGTTCAAGCGGGGAAGGATATCAGGTCCAGGGTGCCACACGTCCACGAGTGGGACAGAGGAAAGGTGAGGGGTCGGTTCTCCTGAGCAGCCTGTGATTCTGGTGAGTTTTAGTGGTCCTGGGAAGCTTAAAGGATTCTCTAGGTCCTTGAGCTTGTTGCTTCTCAATAACCAGGAGCACTAGAAAGTGTGATATAAAAGACTAGGGTCTGTAAGGCATCATGCCTAAAGGATGAGGTATTTTAAAGACGCACTTGAGGTCAGGTTTCAGAAATTCCTGCTGCCCTCTTGTGGTTTTACAGCTTCGGGGTACTATTTGTCCAGAGCTGCTTTTTTAAAGTCTTAGGAAAGTTTGGTACTTTAATGTAGTCTGTGTTTTTAACAGTCTCTTTTATGCCCTCTTGAAAACAATCTGCGTCCAAGTGTATTAACTTGAATTCACATATGGTTCCACTAGGTTATGCAAAATTTTCTTTAAGTTTTTTTCTGTAAAGACACCATAGTACCTGCAGTGACCTTTCTTTGGGAAAAGACTCTGGTTTATGCCATTTTGAAAACAATCATTTCAGTGGTACATTCGCTTAAATTGTTGAAGCCTGTGAGGTCCACGACTCAAGTAAAAGATGTGGATGGTGCGTGGCTTTGGTGTGTGCCACTGTTAGAGACAGATGGCTCTGGACAGTGCCTTTTGTGTCTTCTAAAACTCAGTAGAGGACAAAACTTGTGTTTTGCTATGAAGTACCTATAACATGTCAAGCAAGTGGTTTAAACATTTAGTTATTTCTGTTTTAGTGCTTTTTTGGCATTGTCTCTAGAACCTGCCAACCTTCTTTCTCCACAGAACCTTCCTTGAGCTTTTCTCTGTGTGGGACTTTTTACTCTTTTTTTCTTAGCCTGGTTCCTTCCATGTACTTTTGTAGGCATTTCATGTACCTTGTAGTTTAGTTCTCCAGAGAATGTAAGGTGGTTTTTAAGAAATACGTATGATAATTAAAAACTAAAAACATTCAAATGATTCAGTAATCAGTTCTAATAACACTTTATTTTTTACTAGACTTTTCCTTTGGGTACTGGTCGAAGAGGCAGTCAGATCTCCGGGCTGAGAGAGACCCCGAGTTTGCGCCACCATCGTATTACTTTGTGGACCAAAAGAGAACTGAGTCTCTGAGCAGCCAGGCGTGGAGCCAACCTGCCCCTGCANTGGGTACTGGTCGAAGAGGCAGTCAGATCTCCGGGCTGAGAGAGACCCCGAGTTTGCGCCACCATCGTATTACTTTGTGGACCAAAAGAGAACTGAGTCTCTGAGCAGCCAGGCGTGGAGCCAACCTGCCCCTGCACAGAGGGACCCGGGGCAGCACTCTGGCCAGAGCCATGACCCCTGTGCATCACAGACGCCATCCACTCCTGCCCCCAGCAGCCCACCACAAGCCCCGACGGTCACTTTTGAAACTCTGGATGATATGATATCATATTATAAACAAGTAACATGAAGTTAAAAACACTGTAACTTGGATCTTTACTGTTAATGGTGCCTTCCTCTCCTACAGTGGAGAAAATAACTTTAGGGACTGAATTGTAACTTTCTCTTCCCGTCCGTTCCCTGAAGACCCAGACTTCAGACTGGATTTGTCGGCAGGAAAGGAAGTGAATGGTACTGTGGGAACTCTGGCCACTTAGCTGTTCATTTCATTCTGATCGGTATGGAGATACAGTTCATCTGGACTTACACGTGAGCTGAGATAGAGTAGACATATTCTGTAATATTTGATACTAAGGTATCTGTAATCCTAAGGAATCTATAATCCTGTCTCTCATGCCCACTCCGATGACTTACTCAGGTTTAAAGGCTCCATTTCTTTCCTTTTGCCAGTGCTGGCTGGCAGATGTCTTTGTTCCAAGCATTCAGCTTCCAAGTCAGTTGATGGAGCGTCTGTTAGGAAGAATTTCAGCCTTCCAAATGGTAGCACAGAAGGGGACATTGGGGTAGGAAATGATCTGGTCTCCAGGAGGACCCTGACACTGGTGGAGAATTTAGGGTATCATTTGAAATGACCAGGAAGGCCAGGGAGGACTTTGTAGTCCAGAAAAGCAGATGTGGATGTCACTTGCAGAGCAGGCATTCCGTAAGCGTTACTGAGTGACAGGCACACGTGGAGGCTGCTGGGCCTCGTCAGCTTCTTAGCCATCAGAGTCAATTTTTCAGCTCCTCCTGCTCTTCTGGTGCTGTGGATCTAGGCCCTTATCTCACTTGGGAGCCGACTCATCCCAGCCTGAGTGGGATGGCCTCGGGCTGAAGTGAGGGGCTGCTAGGTCCCTTTGTCTTTGCTAACAACAGATGGGTTACCAGTGCTCCAGAAGGACCTCCTGTGCCTGGGTACCATCTGTGTCCTCTCCCAGTGTCCTCGTCACAGCTGCAGACAAGCAGTAGAAGTTGGCCACTAGGCCCGCCGGGCTGTTAGAGCTTCCTCCCTCGCCAGTGAGTCCTGTAAGAAGGCACTGGAGCAGATCTTCCAAGGGCCCGCAGGAGCCCGTGGTCTCCGCTCCACAGAACGGCGATACTGATGCAAGGGCCCCATTCTCATTGCAGACTGCAAGCTGGAGCACAGGGTCAGTGACTCGTCACGTGGTGTCCAAGTAGCAGACGGTGCAGGTGCGTGTTCCAGACTCGCGCTTTCTCCAGCACCCTCTGCTCTCTGTTTAACCCCAGTATTGAGCAGTGTTAAAATCCCAAATCCTTACAAACTTAACCTCTGAAGTCCAGATCAAGGGCAGAGTTGCAAGACCTGCAAAGGTCATTTTGTCAGCCTGATCAGGCAAATACATCTAGCAAAAATAATTCATGCAAACTAACTGACCCAGCTTCCTTTTTTGCGGAAATTGTCAAACTAAAATTTGTATGGAATTACAAGAGACCCGGAATATCTAAAACAGTTTTGAAAAAGGAAAAAGGACAAAGTTGGGAGACTTAATTCTTTATTTCAAGACTTACTACAAAGATACCGGGATTGAAACAGTGTGGTTCTGATGTATTAATAAACAATGAAACAGAATTGAGAGTCCAGAAATAAACCCCATACATCTGTGGTCACTTGATTTTTGACAGTGGTGCCAAGACCATCCAGTAGGGAAAGAATAGCTCTCAACATGATTCTGAGACAGTCAACCCTCCACCTCCAAAAGAATGGACTTGGACACTTAACTCACGCCATGTACAAAACCACCTCAACGTGGACCAAAGACTTCAACATTTCTGTAAAACCAGCTGAAACAGCTTGTAGGACAAATGGAGAGGAGACAGAAATTGGAGGACTAAAAGGAAAAACAGAATTGTTAGATATCCGGGGGTCATAAGGGAAAACAGGAGAAAAGATAAGTCCTAGGCAGATAGGGAGGTGGGAAGAGTGTGTGTAAGGCAGAGGGAGGGGTGGAAGGTAGTGCACGTGGGGAGAGCAGAGGGCCTGGAGAGGTGGGCGGTAGCGAAGGGATGAGAAGACAAGCTGGCAGCAGTAAGCCCACGAGTATCGGGGGGCAGTGGGCTTCCCTGGTGGCTCTGACAGTAGAGTCTGCCCACAATGCAGGAGATGTGCATTTGATCCCTGGGTCAGGAAGATCCTCTGGAGGAGGGCATGGTAACCCAGTCCAGTACTCTTGGCTGGGGAATTCCATGGACAGAGGAGCCTGGCAGGCTACAGTCCACGGGGTCACAAAGAGTCAGACACGACTGAGCAGGTAACACTTTCACTTTTATGGGAGGCAGTGGTCGTGGGAAGGGCACCCAAATAACCTCTTGTCCTTACCCAGGACACCCATTGTGGAAAGCAGACCAGTCCGTGCATGTTGGCTCATGGTCACTGTCAGCTAATAACTGTAAGTTGGATTTTCTCTAGGATTTAAAAACCTATAAGCCTCATTTGAATTTCCCTTTCACAGCATACAAATTAGTTGAGTGTCTTGTGCCTAGTTGTTGACATCCTGTTCCATTTCACACCGAGAGTCCTTGCGCGTTGAGCGTTAACACAATTCAGTCTTCTCTTGGGCCTGTTACATAGGAGTGTGTCCAGCAGATGGCACTGGAGTTCTTAGACGGCAGACCCATGCTCTGAAACAGCATTGCCCAGTAGAAGTGAGGTGTAAGCCTGTGTGTCAGTTTGGTTTCTAGGGGCCACATTTGAAAAGCGAATTCCTTCTGTGGTCTGAAGCCACCCCTCTGTGTCTGCGGGGGGATCCACCAGAGTGTAGACGCTCGAGTTTCACAGTCGGCCCTCTGAGCGTGCGTTCGCATCTGCACGTTCAGCCGGCTGTGGAGCAGGTGGTGCTGTAGTGTTAGTGAGCGGTGCGGTCACACCCAGGTGGTTCAGAGCCAGCTCCATTTCACCCAGAACGTCCAAACGATTTCAGCGCTCCAGCAGTACACTGGAAGTTCAGCGGGACGCGTTGCGTTTGTTTTTACACCAAGTCCTCAAACCCGCTGCGCCCGCTTCTGGCACGTCTGGATGCAGATGTTCAGCTTTCATCAGGAGCGCTCAGTCTCTATTCGGACTTCACAAAGTTCACCTTGGATAAAGAAGATTCACGTACCTGAGTCGATCCAAGCACACTTAGAAACATTTAAGGGTTGGCCAGTGGTGAAACTGATTATCAAGCTTTAAATTTCATAAACCTGAAAGGTAGTTCCTAGGTCATACTGCAGCACACTTCAGGTGCTCAAAAGACACGTGTCTAGGGCTAGTGGGCGCACAGCCCAGCTCTGACCTGCCTTTACACGTCTGTGGTTTAGCTGTGTATAATTCTCCTGCTGGCAACTAAGTGATCGGCAAACAGGTGTCTTCCGGCCATGCATTAAGCACGCACGCTGCTCCTTTGGCTGTGCTTGGCTTGGGAGCCACCAGTGCCGAAACCTCCGGTCGGAAAGCATGACCACACCTCGTTCGTGGTGTTGTGGAGCTAAGCAAGATGTCTTGGATTAGAAATTGCTTTGAATTATTTGTTTTCATTGTACTCTTTTCTCCAGGCCTTTGTGTGTTTTAATACAGTTCGTTTGAATTGGCTAAATAAATCCTTTTGTTTGCTTGCAAAAGTCCCAAAGGAGAAACTTTAAATCCATATACATGAGATTCCCGCTGTGTTTAGCTGTGCATTTGCCAAAGACTTGTGGGATAATTTATCTCCTCTTAAAGCCACAGTGCAGCCTGGGAGATGGCTCTCAGCTGACCTTGTTGTGACATACAGATGAGGCAGTAGAATTCAGAATCTGGAATGGGCGAGGGTACTGGTCTTTCCAGTTAATACAACACAGAGCAGCCATGCCATAGGTGTTTAATTTCTTTTCAGCCAGTAAATCGAACTAAGTCAGTTACATGTCAAGCAGTTCCTATAAGAAACTATATGGCTAAGGTAAGTGGTGGCCAGTGACTCGGTCAGCCTTCTGAAAACCTTGAGAGGGAGTGGAACTCCCCGGTCCCGGCACCTGCCCTGCTGGCTGGCTGCTGGCGAGGTGTTTGCTGCCGTGGGTCCGGACGTTAGCTGAACACACATAGAGCAAGTGCGTGGGCAGAGAGGGGAAAACAATGGGGTGGTGTAGCTTCTTGTCTAGGAAGACTGGGAAACCAGGACAGTGAGATGAAGCAGGGTGTTTAGTGAAAACCTGTCACCCAGACCTAGTGTTGGTCTTCTGTTACTGTTTCTCAGTAAATTTCAGGTGTCTGCATAACTGTGCCCAGTAAGTGTCCATCTCTCCAGGGACAGGAGTGTCCACAGGTATTCTTTTCTACCGTCCATCTAAACAGCATCTTCCCTACTACATCTCTAACTGCCACGCTCTCTCCAGTCCTAAGCTCACCGGCTCAGTGGTGGTTTTGCCTGATTGTATCTCTTTTTCTGGGGTATGACAAGTTCTGTTTCTATCCAGTCATATTCCCTGAGCTTGAACACAGGCATAGCTCCTGACCCCTCACTCCCCACACCGTTCTTCTCTCACAGACAGTCGCAGTTGTTCAGGGTCGATAGGGAAACCAGGAAGCACAAGTGGGCCCTGCTCCCCCCGGTCTCCTAGGTCACCAGCGCGTCTGAGAACGTGCTGCTGCCTTTGCAGGGACACTTGTTCACTGTTTGCTCTCCTGAATGGCCTCTCTACCTTCAAACAGGAAGACCTGCATCTCTGCTTCCCTTATGATCAGCGTGCGTCTTCATGGTATATGTCGCCATGTAGGCCTGCCACCCACATACGTGTATTAACATTATGTCTCAGAACCGAACTCAGGTATTTTTTGCTGGCTAATGGTTCAAATGAATCTACGTTGTCATTAACACTTCCTCAGTTGTTGGCTGTCTGCAGTATCTCACTGTGAGGAATGAAGTGGCTGTAGACATCTTTTTGTTTGGCTTAACTGCATGTATACAGCTGCCATCCTCCTTTTAAAACTGTTGTTTCGGACAACTGAAATCACTGGGTCAAAGGGTGGATCATTTTTGTCTCTGGACGAGTCTTTCTGGGAGACTCATCTTCAAGGGCCCTTTGGTGCCCCAGTAGATACCGCTGGTGGGGGATGGAGGTGGTTTTCAAGTGAACTCCGCTTGGTGGCAAGTGGTGACTGCAGGGTTCCATGTCACAAGTCAACCTTGCCGGGTAGCAGGCGGCTACGCGTGAGCATGTGCGTGTGGCCCCAGTCTGCCTCCTCTCGCGTCCACTTTTCTCCATAGTTCAGCCCCTCTTCCTCTCGTCTGCTAGAGGGTCCATACATCTGACCAGAATGTCCTTTATATATTGAACGGAGAGGACAGCGTCTGTTATGTTCCTGTTTCCACTTCTGCCTCTTTCCTCTCGCTGTCCCAGCCTGAAGCTGCGTTTACTCTCAGACGGTGGCCACACGGTTACATCTGGACTCTCACCATCCTCATCAAAAGTGTTCTGCTTAAAAAGAGAGGCAGAAACTGGAGAAAAGAGCAAAGAACGCGGGGACCAGGTCACCTGAAGGGGCTGAGTTTAGTTTTGACTTTAAATATACAGCTGGATACAACTTCTACCCCCAAACGTATTCTTGAGTCACTGGCACTAATGAGGGAAGTACGCCCTTTTCTCTTTTTTCATACCCATGCCTGAACTTACCCCTCAGCTCCCTTCTTGGTCAGGTGCCCTGGGGTTTCCCCAGAGCCTGTTCAGGACTCTCCCACCTTTCACCCTTGTGCTGCTCCGTGGCACACATGCCCCAGGACTCTCCCACCTTTCACCCTTGTGCTGCTCCGTGGCACACATGCCCCAGGACTCTCCCACCTTCTCCCTGTGCTGTGCCGTGGCACACGTGCCCCGGGACTCTCCCACCTTCACCCTTGTGCTGCTCCGTGGCACACATGCCCCAGGACTCTCCTACCTTCTCCCTGTGCTGTGCTGTGGCATCCATGCCCTGGGACTCTCCCACCTTCTCCCTGTGCTGTGCTGTGGCACACGTGCCCCGGGACTCTCCCACCTTCACCCTTGTGCTGCTCCATGGCACACATGCCCCAGGACTCTCCCACCTTTCACCCTTGTGCTGCGCCATGGCACACATGCCCCAGGACTCTCCCACCTTCTCCCTGTGCTGCTCCGTGGCACACATGCCCCGGGACTCTCCCACCTTTCACCCTTGTGCTGCT
>SJYA01004070.1:0-14495 GCA_006410615.1 Neotragus moschatus | reverse complement strand
GCTGCTCCGTGGCACACATGCCCCGGGACTCTCCCACCTTTCACCCTTGTGCTGTGCCGTGGCACACGTGCCCCAGGACTCTCCCACCTTCTCCCTGTGCTGCTCCGTGGCACACATGCCCCGGGACTCTCCCACCTTTCACCCTCATGCTGTGCCGTGGAACACGTGCCCCAGGACTCTCCCACCTTCTCCCTCATGCTGCTCCGTGGCACACATGCCCCGGGACTCTCCCACCTTTCACCCTCATGCTGCGCCATGGCACACGTGCCCCAGGACTCTCCCACCTTCTCCCTCGTGCTGCTCCGTGGCACACATGCCCCAGGACTCTCCCACCTTTCACCCTCATGCTGCGCTGTGGCACACATGCCCCAGGACTCTCCCACCTCCCTGTGCTGCACCGTGGTGTACATGCCCCTGGCGCACATGCCCCTGGCACACGTGCCCCTGGAGTTCTCTGGCCTGTGCCTGCTGAGGTGGTCTTTGAGGGGCAGGGGCTGGAGCCTCTTTGTTGCGCAGAAGTCGGGTGCCCTGGGTGCAGCTCTCCTCCTCGGCCGATGGCACTGCAGTTACCTGTCTCCTTCCTCCCCACCACACTGCCGGCCCCCCGGGAGGGGTGCCCTCTGAACAGGTGCCACTTCTGCATGCAGTCCTTCCATGGTTTCCCATCACATGCAGGGCGAAGTCCATGTTCAGCAGTTTATACCAGCTCCTCTCAGCAGGCTGCTGTCCACCCCCAACCCTGCTGATAACCTGTGGCATCCTTGGGTTACATGCGGTTGCCCAAACTTGCCAGGTTCTTAGAGCCTCCAGCCTGAACCAGGCCTCTTCCCATCACTTGGAGTGCTCTTCCTGGCCTGCTCACTAGTCAGCTTCAACTTGTGGACCAGGTTCTGTCATTTCCATCATACAGCCTTCAACCGCTTCAAATAATCATCTTTTTCTACTTAACATTCACTGAACACTTCGCTGGACATTGTGCCAGCCCTTAACACATGCGACCTTATTCAATCTTCACCATCCTGGGAAGCAGGGTCTAGAGTCCACAGGTTCCAGGCTTGAGGTCATGGGGACTGAGCTGTTAGCTACCCGGTGACACTGCCTTTTCTGGGTTCCCCTTCTGCCTTTCAGAGAGCACTCTGATTTGCCATGTGTGTGCCCCTCATCTCTGTCCTTCCCCAGGCCTGGGACAGGGGAGATGGGCAGCAAAACTTCAAAGATGCTGGAATGAAGATGGTCACTTTTCATATCCGTTATAAACTTCTTCCATGCTCTTTTCATTTCTTTGTGGGAATCATTCATTGCAGCTTTGTGTTCAGCTGTCTATGTGGGTCTCTTAGGCTATCTGTTGGACTTTGATGCCATAAATATTTTTCACCTTCTGTCATGTGGCAGCTTACTTGGTGTCTTACTGAGAGTCATGGAGACTGGAAAAGGGGAAGAAGACATGATCCCTGCCACGGTTTGCAGAGACCACATGGAATGCCACTAGCAGTCAAAGATGACACATTTGAGTACTTGTACTAAGGATGATTATATAACATGCAGAGTCTTTGGCATGGCATATAAGGCCCTTCAAGATCTGATTCTAGATACCTTTTCAGCTTTGTCTGCTGCATCCCCACAGAGCCCCAAGCCCCAGCCATCCGGAGGTGTCTTGTGGTTCCCTGAACCCTCCGTGCTGTAAATGGCTCTGTCCCTTTGCACATACTCTTCTTTCCCAAGAATGCCTTCTCTTCCCTGCCTGTCTGGTGGCTTCTCACTCATCTTCTATGACAGGCTTCAGGGCAGCTTCCTGTAGACTTTCGTCTTTGGGTTTTCATGGCCTTTGTCTGTATTTTTTTTTTTTTTTTGGCGGTGTGACCCTTATGATACAGATTTTGCAAGTCTGTCCTGCTTGATGAATGTTGAGGGCAAGGCCCGTGTCTCAGTGATGGAAAAATGAACAAGTGACAGTGAAAATAAGATACGTGGGAAGGAGGGAGCGATGCTGTTCCCGCGCAGCTGGCTGGCTGGCAGGAGTCACATTTGGCTGCAGGAATAGAGATCTGAGTAAAGGGGCTTAAAGAGATCAGGGGTTCATTCCCTTATGTGAGACAGGTTTGGAGGCAAGTGGTTAAGCGCTGGTGTGGGGGTGCCATGATGTCAGCAGGAGCCCTATCCAGCAGCTCCACATGCCTTTCACAGGCCAGAATGGAGTCACGTGGTCCCCTCCAGCTGAATTCTGAAGCGGGAAATATATGGTAACAAGTGGAAGTTATTTGTGCATTTAATTTTAAATGACATTTCTTTAAAAAACAACAAACAAACAAAAAAAAGTTTTTCAATCTGAAAAGGCTTTTCCCCAAAGAAGATATAAAAGTGGCCAATAGACACACAGAGAGCTGCTCAGCATCCTTAGTCACTCAGCTCAGTTCAGTTGCTCAGTCGTGTCCGACTCTTCGCCACCCCATGAACCGCAGCACGCCAGGCCTCCCTGTCATCACCAGCTCCCAGAGTTCACCCAGACTCATGTCCATTGAGTTGGTGATGCCACCCAGCCATCTCATCCTCTGTTGTCCCCTTCTGCCCCCAATTCCTCCCAGCATCGGGGTCTTTCCCAATGAGTCTCTTCACATGAGGTGGCCAAAGTATTGGCGTTTCAGCTTCAGCATCAGTCCTTCCAATGAACACCCAGGACTGATCTGTAGGATGGACTCGTTGGATCTCCCTGCTTTGCAAGGGACTCTCAAGAGTCTTCTCCAACACCACATTTCAAAAGCATCAATTCTTCAGCGCTCAGCTTTCTTCACAGTCCAACTCTCACATCCATAAATGACCACTGGAAAGACCATAGCCTTGACTAGAGGGACCTTTGTTGGCAAAGTAATGTCTCTGCTTTTTAATATGCTGTCTAGAGAAGTACAGATGAAAACCACAATAAGATAGCACTTCATACCCTCTAGGATGTTGGTAGAATCAAAACAATATAATAACAAGTGTTGACAAGGACATGGAGAAATTGAAACCCTCATACAGTACTGGTTTTGCAAAAAGAACTATAGAATGGTGCAGCCACTTTGGAAAGCAGCCTGATAGTTCCTGAAAATGTTAAACATTGAGTTACCATGTGACCCAGCAGTTCCATTCCTGGCTCCCAACCCAAGAGAGTGAGAGCCTCCATCCGCACAACAACTTGTACCTGAATGTTCACAGGAGCACTGTTAGTAACAGCCAGAAGTGGGAACAACGAAAGTGTCGTCAAACCGCTGAAACAAATTGTGGTCTCTCCGTAAAATGAGATGTATGAGTGAAGGACTGACACCTCCCATAACATGGATGAACCTCAGAAACATAACTGTGAATGAGAGGAGCAAGTTAACAGAAGGCTGCATAGTGTATGATTCCATCCATGTGAAATGACTGGAACGGGCAGACATGTGGACACAGACAGCAGATGAGTGGTCGCCGGGAGGGAGGAGGAATGGAGTGAGTGCTAGTGGGCTTCTTCTGGGGGTGATGAACATTTTCTAAAGTTAGTGGTGATTGTCGCACAACTGCACCTATACTAAAAACCATTGTCCACTTTGAAAAGAGTGAACTGTGTGGTATGTGAATTGTATCTCAATAAAACTTTTAAAAGCCAGAGTTTATCTGTTTGTAAGGCATGTCTTCCAAATTAATGTCACACGAAAGGAACTGGTAGCGGGTGGGATGGGATTCCTCAAACCAGTGAACATTTCACAGATTGTATTCATCTTCTCTTTATTTGAGTCCTGGCTTTAAAACAGATCTGCCCTGCCTGCTAGGGTCAGATCCCCCTGGCTGGTTGCCCAGATGACGATTCTGAGTGGTCTCTTTGTTCTGTAGACTTATCAGTTCAAAAATGAACCTATTTTTCTGAGTCTCCAAAGCTGAGGAATGGAGCTGCCAGAGGGTCAGCAAATAGATGTAGAAAGCCACTTTATCTGCAGACCAGCAGAATGTCAGAAGGGTTTGCTCTATGGCACCCTTGTTCCTTGGAGGTTTTCTTGCTGACGGATGGGCAGGCAACTGGGAGGATGTGGGGGAGTCATGTTTGGAAAGGTCTCTATGCCAAGAGTCTGCAGACAGACAACTCAGGACCAAGAGCTCCGTCTCCATAAGCCTCCAATTCCTCCATTGGTGAAACCGGAGTGATAATAGCCTCATGAAACCAGGGCAGCGTACTGTAAACACTGAGGGTTTGCACCAGGGGTGCGGTTCTGGAATGGCACCCTCAGGCTGGCTCCAGAGGACACAGGGCGAGGAGTGGAAGGGTGCATCTGTCTGGCAGGAGATGAGGGCGTGGACACGGTGGGGAGTCCGTGTTAGGAGGCCCAGTGGTAGAACTAAAGAGAAGGCTGCAGTAGCGGGAGTTGCCCGAAGTTCTATGTTTGATGAGATGTGGTAAGTGACTCTAGTCATTGGATTAAAAAGCTCATCCTCCTCGCTCTCTTACCCTCTGCCCTTGGAGGTACAGGTTGAATCCAGGCCCATCCTTGCCTCGCAGCTGGGAGTTTCCACGTCACCTTCCCCCAGCGGGGACCAATCATCTTTTTTTTGTCTTTGCAGGTTTTTATTGAGAGACCAGAAGAAGAACTTCCGTCTTCAGATCTCTGACTCCTAGAGGTGCCCCGGAACCTTTTCCCTTCCCCTTCCTTTCCCTTCCTCTAGCCCAGGGTCCACGTGGGGAACTTGCTTCTCCCCAGGCCCCTCCGCCGTGGCTCACTAAGTTGGTCTGTGACCCGTCCCCGGGAGGGGAAGCAGGGTTGGGCGGCATCCCTTTGCCAGGGAGAGTGACCAGTGACACGTCTGCCCTCCCGCGTAGCATGCACCGGCTCAGTGACCTGTAAGGGCCGTTTGAGCACGCCCTTCTGTCCCGAGAGCTGACCTCAGGCGGCAGCGTGGGCTCTCATGCAGCACTCAGGCTGTCTAGCTGCCGACAGCTGAAGGGCCCTCTTGTCTAGAATGGACAGCATCACCTAGCAGTGTGCGTGCTCTAGGGTCATGAACGACATCAAGAGTAACCGAGAGCTGTACCTGCAGTACACCGCCACGGCCCCCAAGCTGCTGGCCCACATCTCCAGGCTGCTCGTCGGCTGCCGGAGCGCAGGCATTTCTGTACCCAAGGGCATCAGAAACATCTTTGAGTTCACCTGGGAGGAGCTGATCACCGACCCCATGGTCCCTACCCCCTCCGACATCTTGGGCCTGGAGATCAGCATTGGCGCCCCGCCCGTGGTGCTTATGGAAGCAGCCCCCGTGCAGGCCCCTGTCCAGAAGAAGCCACCCCCACCAGCGCTCCCGCCGCCGATGCTGCCCACTTCCACCGGGCCAGCCAAATTCACGCACTCTCCCACCCACGGCTGCCGCAGGCAGTCCAGCCAGGAGACGCTGCACAGGTTCCAGCGGCAGTCCATCCACCTGCTGACTGAGCTCCTCAGCCTGAAGATGAAGGCCATGCTGGAGTCTGTGTCTGGTAAGTTGGCCAAGGCTGGCTCTGTGAAGCGTGGCTCATTTTTCTGGGCCCAGAGGGTCTGGCCTGGGCAGGTGTGTGTGTCCACCGTACCTTCCTCAGACAGGTCTACAAGGACGTGCTGTGGAGAAGTGGCAGCCAAGGGTCTACTTTGCAATGCAACTACTTCCTGAGACCACCCCCAGGAATCATCCATCCCCCTCCCTCTGTTCCCCACATTGTCCTCACATCCCTCCAGCTTTGCCAAGCCCAGGTCGAGAGGTTGATGGTGAGCACAGTGTGAGGTCCGAGGTATTGAAGGGCCCAGTTTGTGGAAATGATACGGTGGCAGACAGAGGCAGCACCCAGGAGGAGGGGGCGAATTGGGAGAGCTGGTTGGTAGCCAGAAGCAGGAGAGCAGTGAGAACAGGGGTCTGTCCACGATGAGGGTCTCTCATCCACTACCGGGGACCTGGGAACTCATCACTGATGAAGCCGCCTGGGTGCTGTTACTTTAAATGCCAGGAGCATCAGCTTAGATAGCATCACCAACTCAATGGACATGAGTTTGCGCACACTCCGGGAGACAGTGAAGGGCAGGGAAGCCTGGCGTGCTCCAGCCCGTGGAGCAGCAGAGTCAGACACAACTTAGGGACTGAACAACAGCAACAGAAGCATCAGTCTCCAGGCCTGTGGGTGGGCAGAGAGAAGGGGAAGAGGGCAGAGAGCTAGGGGCCACCTGGAGATCTTTGGAGCTCAAGGCCCTCATTAGGAGCCCCTCTCACCGCCTCACCCTGGGAATAGATCTTCACTCCCCCTTACTTCAGGGCCACTTAGGGAAGGCCTTTTCTAGAAGCACTTTCCCCACCCTGGAGAAAAGTAAGTAGTTGCCTTTGATGACTTTCTTAGGAGGTGCCAACCCCTTGGACATTACAAAGCGCTTCGTGGAGGCCAGCCAGCTCCTGCACCTCAATGCCAAAGAGATGGCATTTGACTTCCTGATTGGCACCATCGGGAGAAATTGTGGCAGTGCCGGACAGACGGGGAAAGGTGGGTACCTGAGTTTCAGCTCTTAGGTGAAAGGTCAGACAATGCCAACAATAGTGCCGTGGAAAGGTCCAGTCCCCAGGTTAAACGCTTGATGTTTCCAAGAGTTGAGGTGGATGCGGAGCGGCGTGGATGCTCACCTGCTGCAGGTGAGTGTGCATATTGGTGCAGTTCCCGTGGAGAGCAGGGTGGTGGTGTCTGTGAGGGGGGAGATGCTTAGCATGTTACTGCCCAGCAGTTTCTCTGCTGAGTCATTCCCTAGAGCCCGGCCTCTTAAACGCTCTGCGGTGAAGGACCACTTTGTAAAATTTCCAGTCCCTTGTGGATCACCCCGTTTCCAAACATGATATTGTCACAGGAACATCAGGTTGGTACATAGACTTCTAAATGTTTATTCTCAGTTACTGTATTCACCTGGTCACGGCCTGTGTAGATTCATACCAGGCCACACTTAGGAATTGCACTGCCCTAGAGAAACTCACACATGTTAGAAGAAGTAATATCACAGTGTCTATTTCAGAATTGTTTTGGATGGAAAAAAAAAATGGAAACAACCTAAATGTTCATCAACAAGAGAAAAATTACAGTCTTTCGATGATGATGCATAATGAGAAGTGGAGATGAATCAAGCACTGAAGCACACACATCACACAGATTAAAAAATGGTGTTAAGCAAAAAAAGCAAGCTACAGAAGATACATTTGGTATAATGCCATTTAAGTAAANTGTTCATCAACAAGAGAAAAATTACAGTCTTTCGATGATGATGCATAATGAGAAGTGGAGATGAATCAAGCACTGAAGCACACACATCACACAGATTAAAAAATGGTGTTAAGCAAAAAAAGCAAGCTACAGAAGATACATTTGGTATAATGCCATTTAAGTAAAGTGTAAAATAACAGAATTATAGCATACTGCTTTTGAGTACATTATACAGAGTATAAGGACCAAAGCTGAATGGGAATAATCAGAGGGCCTGAAATAATAGACACAGAGGTAGAGGACATGATCCCTGCTAGTGGGAAGGGAACAGCTATGATTTAAAAGACAGCAGTTCAGTACCATCTGTACTGTTGTGTCTCTTAAGCTTGGTGGATAGAGAGGTATTCATTTCAAATGCCTGAAAGTCCTCGTTGTTAGGAACCTTGATGGGGAAGCAAAATAAATTTATAACCCATAACCATTTGACCTAACCTATTGCTGGGAGAAATATCAATAACCTCAGATAGGAAGATGACACCACCCTTATGGCAGAAAGTGAAGAGNAGATAGGAAGATGACACCACCCTTATGGCAGAAAGTGAAGAGGAACTAAAGAGCCTCTTGATGAAAGTGAAAGAGGAGAGTGAAAAAGTTGGCTTAAGGCTCAACATTCGGGAAACGAAGATCATGGCATCCAGTCCCATCACTTCATGGGAAATAGATGGGGAAACAGTGGAAACAGTGTCAGACTTTATTTTTCTGGGCTCCAAAATCACTGCAGATGGTGACTGCAGCCATGAAATCAAAAGACGCTTACTCCTTGGAAGAAAAGTTATGACCAACCTAGATAGCATATTCAAAAGCAGAGATATTACTTTGCCGACTAAGGTCCGTCTAGTCAAGGCTATGGTTTATCCAGTGGTCATGTATGGATGCGAGAGTAGGACTGTGAAGAAGGCTGAGCACCGAAGAATTGATGCTTTTGAACCGTGGTGTTGGAGAAGACTCTTGAGAGTCCCTTGGACTGTAAGGAGATCGGCCCTGGGATTTCTTTGGAAAGAGTGATGCTAAAGCTGAAGCTCCAGTACTTTGGCCACCTCATGGGAAGAGTTGACTCATTGGGAAAGACTCTGATGCTGGGAGGGATTGGGGGCAGGACGAGAAGGGGACGACCGAGGATGAGATGGCTGGATGGCCTCACTGACTCGATGAGCATGAGTCTGAGTGAACTCCGGGAGTTGGTGATGGACAGGGAGGCCTGGCGTGCTGTGATTCATGCGGTCGCAAAGAGTTGGACACGACTGAGCGACTGAACTGAACTGAACTGATAAAATCCATCCCCCTTTTAGTGTCTCTCTCTGTCCTCTGACTGTTTGTCAGGCTTCCCTTGATGGTTAGACGCTAAACATCAGGTGATAATACATGAATACCAGGGCAAATAAATTACACAGTAAAACTGCAAGGCTTGAGGGGCAACGTGGGGCTTCATGAATTCCCCGAGAATGATGTTAGAGAGCTACTGGGTGTCCGTGTGAAGCCACCCATGAGCGATGCGGAGAAGCACAACCAGTTGCCAAGGGCAGGAGAGTTGGCCAGGGCGACCACGCCATGCAGAGAGATTGACTTGGGTATCAAAGGGTTAACAGTACAAACAAATCTGGACCTTTTTGCAAAAGGCAGATGTGAAGGGACTCGTGTTTTACTGCTCTCATACAGCCATTCTGAAAAAAAATCACACCATCTGATAAAACCAGCGGTTTTTATGATAAGAATTAGGCATGTGCTTGCAGTATCAGTGGGCTTATGGTAAATAGGAGCCAGAGAAGGGTATTTCAGTGAGCTTTGGTTCCCTTTCCTAAGGTCAAGGCCGATCGAGCATGCCCCAACTGTTTGCCATGAAGTAGCTTCCCAGGGGGCGCAGTGGCAAAGAACCCGCCTGCCCCTGCAAGAGACGCGAGATGTGGGTTTGATCCCTGGGTGGGGAAGATTCCCCGGAGGAGGAAATGAAAACCCACTCCCGTGTTCTTGCCTGGGAAGTTCCATGGACAGAGGAGCCTGGCAGGCTACAGTTCATGGGGCCATAAAGAGAACAACTGAGTGTGCACACACATGGGTGTCTTTCTGTTTTAAGAGAGTGCACTCTGCCCATTGTGTTCAGGGTCAGCTGTGCTCTGATAACAACAGGCCCTCTGGTCATGCCCTGTTCATGCAGAAAGTTGCCAGCAGACGTGGAGTTCCGCACCCTGCACTCCACATGGGGCTTGGAGCTCCACTCCGCTGGAGCTCTACTTCTTTCGGGAGACAGCTGCCTGGTGGTCTGTCATGTGGGTAGGCGAGTCCTTCGGAGGGGAATGGGTAGCCTGGCCCAGCCACCCACCTTCAACCCTGCGAGCTGGGCTCTCCTTCATGAACGTTGTGTTCCCCGACCCTGAAAGCGAAGCAGTCGTCCCTTAGCGCTCCACCTCACAGGGTGTTCAAGCATCTTTCAGGGCCACAGGCTCCCACCTGGGACCCAGCGGCTTCCCTCGTGGCTTGTGGTTAACCTGGTGGAGGAGACTTTGCAGAGAGCCCGTTGGTGATATTTGTCTGTCTGCATCAGAGGAGCGCTGAGCAAACCTCTCCTGCATCACGCTCCCCCAGGAAATCTCTCTCACTTGTTGGTATGGCTTTTCCTGATGCTCCTTCAAATAAACCTAGAGTTTGAAAAGAAAATCTGAATGGAAAAATATAAATGAGGGAGCAATCTGTTTCCTTTGGGAAAGCATTCATCCTGCTGCTGCTGCTGCTAAGTTGCTTCAGTCGTGGCCGACTCTGTGCAACCCCAGAGATGGCAGCCCACCAGGCTCCCCCGTCCCTGGGATTCTCCAGGCAAGAGCACTGGAGTGGGTTGCCATGTCCTTCTCCAATGTGTGAAAGTGAAAAGTGAAGTTGCTCAGTCGTGTCATGACCCCATGGACTGCAGCCTACCAGGCTCCTCCGCCCATGGGATTTTCCAGGCCACGAGTACTGGATTCCTGGTCAAGAGTGGGTTGCCATTGCCTTCTTCAGCATTCCTCCTAGGAGGGCTTTAAGAAGAAGATCCCAGTGCCTAGCGATGTGTTTTGCGTGAGCCTTGCTTTTCTGCTCCCTCTGAAGGCCGAGGCAGACCCGAGCTGGGACTGAGTCTGGAGTGGCGTTCCTCGAATGCTGTAACTAGAGCATACCCATGGCTAAGGCAGCATTTCCTCAGTAATGAAATTACTCCCTGTCTTTTCTCCTGTCTAGTCCTGACATGCCAGGAAAGAAAACTGGACTGCTGCTTGATTTTTAGTTGATGGCCATATTATGAAATAAAACAACAAAAAGAAAACAGACTTGCCACTTTTATATAATAGCTATTTTTTACTTTTGCAGTTCCCTTTGTGGTTCTTCTCTCTGTATGTGTATTTGTGCATGTATATGTATTTTTCTAAGGATACTATAATTTTTCTGTTTTTCAGTTTCCTTTACTTAACAGACACAGTGCATTCCAACATGAATACACTGTTACAGTTGCCATTCTAAGCGAGTGAAGAGTTCTTCTGATGTCCATGCTCCATAATTAACTGAATGCTTAGGTTTCCAAGTTTCTTGGTATTAGTATAATATAAATTATGATAATATGCATATTATATATGCATATTGACTCTTATCACTGTTGTGTTGGTTATTAAGATTACTCTCCCAGGAGAGAGGATTACTAGGCAGAAGGTCTCAGGATGTATATAGTTCTTGTTAAATACTGCTTTCGTGGTGAATTTTCTCGGCACCAGTAGAACTAACTGGTTTTATTCTATCTTTATCAGCATTGGCTATTATTAGTTCTTTTCATGTGGTCCTAACTTCCAGCTTTGGGTTACCAGTGAAGGTGGTTGTCTTTGGTTCGTATCATTCAATGTGCAGTCTCTGGGTACAGGTTTTGTCTACTTAGAAGGTCATGTTTGCCATTTTCTTTATGAATTTGAATGAGCCGTGATGAATTGCTTGACATTTCCCAACAGTTTCATGCCCAGCATGTGAAATGACTGTATTTAGGGGAAGAATAAGCAAATGATTTGATGAAGTTTGTGGAAGAGTGACCAAGATTTTCCACAAGTGAAGAGGTGCTAAATTTTGATCCTTAAGTGGTCTGCTATCAAGTGATTTCATACATGTCAGTGTGATTCTGCAAGAGACTGGATCTGTTGTTGCAGAAGCATCTGATTTCTGTGGCTTGGAGAAGGGGAAGAGATAACTCTAAATTCTCTTCTAGCTAGCCCCATGTTTAGTCTCTTGACCTGCATTTAAACCTGAAGTTATATCTGCATTTATCCTTAGAGTAACGTCACCTTTTGTGCCTGCCTTCTCTTCCCTGCTCTGATATCATTTCATTCTTGAGAGATATTGCGGGCTAGGCAGGGGGGACACTATAGAGGAGACTTTTAAAGATTTCTCTTAATCACTCTGAGCCTTCTCCAGCAGTAAAAATCATTTTCTTCCCGAATTTGGTGGTTTTGTAACCACAGGGCACTTCAGAATATCTGGCCTACCATATGACTAGGACAGAAAGTTCATTATTGTACTCTTGGTTGAAAAATTAAAATTAAAAAACTGTAAGCAGCATCCCTCTCTGTTCCGCTCCAGATTCCTTTACGAGTATCCCAGCCATGGGCGTGAACTCGCCTTATCAGCTTGTCTACGAGGCCTCTACTGGCTGTCTGAGCTTTTCCCTCTCAACCGGAAGGGAATTCAAGAAGAAAACAGGTAACCGTGCTCCGCCCCCGCCGATATCTTTGGTGGTGGGGGTGGGGTGGGGAGGTGGCTAGAAGATTTCCCGTGGGGCTGATGAGATGGTTTGGTCTTCTGATAGGCAGGACAGGTAGCTGCCCTGGCTGGAGACCCAGCAGCTGTTACTGGTTGTGTGCCCCGCAAGGTGACATATGTCAGCCCAGTCCGCCCACCCTGCAGCCTCATTGTTTGAATGTTTACGAGCCCTCCGCTTCTGTTCATGTGGTTCCTCTTACCTGGAGCAGCACCCCTACCAAACCCACATCTTCCACCTCCTGCGTTATCCCACACTCACCCCCTCTGCTTCCAGACTTGTGTACTCACCCAGAAGGCAGGGGAACCCATACATGAACAGAGGCGTTTGGCTACCAGACCTTAGCGTGTGTCCCCAGCTGGGCCAGTTTATGTGGGCAGAAAACAGACATAGGGGCTGCTGCTACTCTGTTGCAGAAGACAGAGCAGAAGGGAAAGCATAAAGGAAAGAACTGGTGGCAGGTGAGGCCGTAGAGCGTAGCACTGACCGTGCAGTCAGAGCTTGAGGGGGGATGAGTTGGGCTGGAGAGGCCAGAGAAGGAACTTCTCTCCCTTTGGATCTTCCAGGGCCCCGGGCTGTGATGGCAGAGTGGTGGGGTAGGGGAGGGGCTGTGTCCACAGAGGACGGTTGGGAAGCTCAAAGACTGTCTAGTGATTCCCGCAGACCCTGGAGGTCAGGCTGGAAGTTGAGAAGCTTGGGTTTTATTCCTGAGCCTACCTCGGATGGTCACGAGTTTTGCCTTCCTCCAGGCCTCACTCTTCATATCAAGCTAATCCCCTCACTTTTTCTGTCAGTGAACGGATGTTTGTTGAACAATCGCTAGTCGTCAGCCACTCTTCCGAATGCCAGGGCTGCACATGTGGACTCTAAGACGAAGAACACCTTCTGTGCTGGAGCTGACATCCTCAGCTTCTTGTCCCCGCTGTTCCTTTGCCCCTGTTGATGCATTTTCTCCCCCTCTGAGCATCACTTCCACGTCCCACTTCATCTTCTCCTGGTTTATCCTCTCTCCTCCTGAGCTGGCCTTACATCAGTGCAGTTACTTTGAGGGGAAACAGAGTCTCCTCGGGACCCTTGCTGAATTCATGATGTTTCTGCCTAATGACTTCAGTTCAAGGGCGATGCCTTGAGTGAGGCCGTTTCAAAACAGAAGTCCCACGTGTCTGTTGGTCTTCTGGTCGGTGTGGCTGTTTCCCTCTGCCACCTGAAGGTGGGATCACCCTATGACACCGCATCACTCTCACTAGGATGTATGTTCAACAGTGCTGCGTTTCTTACAGGTTCCTGATGTTGTTCAGAAATTATTCTCACACATGAGTGCTAGGATGGGTGGTTAACCTTCCTAGTAGTTGTAAGTAACCACGTGTCCTAGTTTATCCACTTAAGTCCCATTTTCTGCTATTGTCCTGACATAACTATTAATTATACCCTTGTTCACTCTAAAGTGCTCTATCTTAAGGAACGTATTTCTGGGTCGGGTAGCTGAGACTCCATGCTCCCAGTGCTGGAGGCCTGGGTTCAGTCCCTAATCAGGGAACTAGATCCCACACTCTGCAAATAAGCGTTCATAGGCCACAAGGAAAAGATCCTACTAATGCCGAAGAAGCTGAAGTTGAACAGTTCGATGAAGACCTACAAGACCTTCTAGAACTAACAGCAAAAAAAGATGTCCTTTTCATCATAGGGGACTATAATGCAAAAGTAGGAAGTCAAGAGATACCTGGAGTAACGGGCAAGTTTGGCCTTGGAGTGCCAAATGAATCAGGGCAAAGGCTAACAGTGTTTTCCCAAGAGAATGCACTGGTCATAGCAAACATCCTCTTCCAACAACACAAGAGACGACTCTACACATGGACATCACCAGATGGTCAGTACTGAAATCAGATTGGTTATATGCTTTGCAGCTGAAGATGGAGAAGGTCTATACAGTCAGCAAAAACAAGACTGGGAGCTGACTATGGCTCAGATCATGAACTCCTTATTGCAAAATTCAGACTTATGTTGAAGAAAGTAGGGAAAACCACTAAGCCATTTGATATGGCGTAAATCAGATCCCTTATGATTATACAGTGGAAGTGACAAATAGATTCAAGAGATTAGATCTCATAGACAGAGTGCCTGAAGAAATATGGACAGAGGTTTGTGACATTGTACAAGAGGCAGTGACCAAGACCATCCCCAAGAAAAAGAAATGCAGAAAGGCAAAATGGTTGTCTGAGGAGGACTTACAAATAGCTGAGAAAAGAAGAGAAGTGAAAGGCAAAAGAGAAAAGGAAAGCTATAGCCATCTGAATGCAGAGTTCCAAAGAATAGCAAGGAGAGATAAGAAAGCCTTTCTCAGTGATCAGTGCAAAGAAATAGAGGAAAACAATAGAATGGGAAAGACTAGAGATCTCTTCAAGAAAATTAGAGATATGAAGAGAATATTTCATGCAAAGATGAACACAATAAAGGACAGAAATGGTATGGACC
>SJYA01004069.1:17487-41043 GCA_006410615.1 Neotragus moschatus | reverse complement strand
ACTGTATAGAGTTTCTCCATCTTTGGCTGCAAATAATATAATCAATCTGATTTCAGTATTGACCATCTGATGATGTCCATGTGTAAAGTCTTCTCTTGTTCTGTTGGAAGAGGGTGTTTGTTATGACCAGTGCGTTCTCTTCGCAAAACTCTGTTAGCCTTTGCCCTGCTCATTGTGTACTCCAAGGCCAAAGTTGCCTGTTACTCCAGGTATCTCTTGACTTCCTGCTTTTGCATTCTAGACCCCTGTGATGAAAGGACATCTTTTTTTCTTTTTTGATCTTAGGTCTAGAAGGTCTTGTAGTTCCTCACAGAACCATTCAACTTCAGCTTCCTTGGCACTAGTGGTTGGGGCATAGACTTGGATTACCGTGATACTGAATGGTCTGCCTTGGAGATGAACAGAGAGCACTCTGTCATTTTTGAGATGGCATCCAAGTACTGCATTTCGGACCTTTTGTTGCCCACGAGGGCTACTCTATTTCTTCTAAGGGATTTTTGCCCACAGTGGTAGATATAATGGTCATCTGCATTAAATTCACCCATTCTGGTCCATTTTAGTTCACTGATTCCTAAAATGTCAATGTTTTACTCTTGCCTGGAGTAAACAGGGAAGATGTTTACATCTGGGCCTGGAGTAAAGTGTAGAGTATTTAGATTTTCAATTTCATTCTGTGTTAATATTGGTAAGTTTCATTTTTCAAAGAATTCGCCCATTTCATCTAAGTTGTTGAGCTTGTTGGTGATAAAGTTGTCTGGTGATAATCTCTTTTATTATTAATTGATAGTTGTGGCACTCAAGATCCTCGTTGCCGTGTGTGGCTTCTTTCTCTAGTTGTGCTGTGTGGGCTTAGGAGTTGTGGCACAGACTCTCTGGTTGTGTGGGGGCCTAGTTGCCCTGAGGCATATGGGAAGCTAGTTTCCTGCCTGGGGGCTGAACCTGAATCACTTGCATTGGAAGGCGGCTTCTTAACCTCCGGACCACTAGGGAAGTCCTCTTTTGACTTTCTAGTATTGGTGATTTGTGTCCTCTCTCTTTGTTGTGGTCAGTCTCGCTTTTGTTCAAGAACCCACTTTCGACTTGTTAATTTCCTCTATTGTTTTCTGTTTGGTTGATTTCTCCCCTTTATGATTGCTTTCCTTCCACTTCCCTTCATTTCGCACTTTTTTTAACCTCTTAGGGTGTAACATTAGGCCCTTGATCATGTTCTTGTCTCCTTGCCTTTTTAAGCATTTAAAGCTATCCGCTTTCCTCCAGGGACTGTTTACATGGCATCTTGTCGACGTTGATGTATTTTGATTATCATGCAGTTCTTGTGATTCTTTTATCTGTTGATTATTTAGAATTTTTTTTTTTGAAATGTGTTTAATTCCAAAATACTTGGGGGTTTCCTAGATATTGTATTCTTATTGGGTTTAATTCTGTTGTTGTAATTCTCTGATTTGGGTCCTTCTAAATTCATTGAACCTCATTTGATAGCTCAGCATGTGGTTTACCTTGGTGAATGCCCTTGAAAAGAACGTCAGCTCTGTAGTGGTTGGATGTAGTAATCCGTAAATACCAGTTAGGTCAAGGCGGTTGATAGCACCATTCAAATCGTCTGTGTCATTTGTGTGTGAACTGGACATGAGCTGAGCAAATTCTAGGAGATCGTGACGGGCAGGAAGACGGGCAGGAAGCCAGGCATTCTGCAGCCCATGCGATCACAAAGAGCTGGACATGACTTAGCAACTGAAGAACAACATTATTCTATCAGTTACTGAGAGAGTGGACTTAAAAATCTAATGATGACTAAAGAGTTGTCTACTTGTTTCGCGTCTGTCATCTTTTGATTTATAGATTTGAAGTTGTGTTATTATATGAATACACATTTATGTTTGTTATGTCTTCCTAATGAATTAATCCTTTTATCTCTTTGAACTGGTCCTAATTATTGCTAGTAAAACCCTTGGTCTTAAGGACTCTTTTATCTGATATTATTATAAAGATTCTAGTCTTCTTATAGCTGCTAGATTTTCCATCTCTTTCTCTTCACATCCATTTGCTGTCAACTATCCATTTGCTGTCTTTATATTTAAAGAATATCCAATTATTTAAAGAATAACCAGTTGTAGTTGGTTCTTGCTTTACTATCATTCTGACAGCTTCTACTTTTTAATTGTACATTTAGTACATTTATGTCTCTCATTTTATTATTTGTTTTCTGATCGTCACCTTTGTTTTGGGGTCCTCTGATTCTCTTTCCTGCCTTCTTTTGGATAATTTGAACATCTTTTGGAGATCTATTTTGTCTGTTGGCATTTTTAGTTATATCTTCTTATATTTTAAAATATTTAATAGTTGCTCTATGTGGTAAAGTATATTCTTAACTTTTCACAGTTTACTTAGAATAAATAATTTATCACATCATTTAAAACCTAGAAATCTTGCAGCCATATATGTCCACCATCACCACCCCATCCTTTATGGTATAGTTTTTGCATGTAGTATGTCAACAAATGTTGTAAACCCCACAAGAAAGTAGGATTTGCTTTTAAAAGTCATATTTACTTCTAAAATAATCAAAGGAGTTAAAAAACATTTACTAGACAGGTATCATTTCTGGTAAATATGTATCACTGTTTGGTAAAATTTCTCTAATGGCAGAAAGTGGAGAGGAACTAAAGAACCTCTCGATGAGGGTGAAAGAGCAGAGTGAAAAAGCCGGCTTGAAACTCAGCATTAAAAAACCAGAGTCAGGGTCCTTTCCTTCATGGTGAATAGAAGGGGGAAATGAAGAAGCAGTGACAGGTTTTCTTTCCTTGGGCTTCTAAATCACTGCAGATGGTGACTGCAGCCGTGAAATTAAAAGACACGTGCTCTTTGAGAGGAAAGCTATGACAAACCTAGACAGGTATTAAAAAGCAGAAACATCACTTTGCCAGCAAAAGTCTGTCTAGTCAAAGCTCNCTAAAGAACCTCTCGATGAGGGTGAAAGAGCAGAGTGAAAAAGCCGGCTTGAAACTCAGCATTAAAAAACCAGAGTCAGGGTCCTTTCCTTCATGGTGAATAGAAGGGGGAAATGAAGAAGCAGTGACAGGTTTTCTTTCCTTGGGCTTCTAAATCACTGCAGATGGTGACTGCAGCCGTGAAATTAAAAGACACGTGCTCTTTGAGAGGAAAGCTATGACAAACCTAGACAGGTATTAAAAAGCAGAAACATCACTTTGCCAGCAAAAGTCTGTCTAGTCAAAGCTCTGGTTTTCCCAGTAGTCATGTATGGATGTGAGAGTTGGACTGTAAAGAAAGCTGAGCACTGAAGAATTGATGCTTTTGAACTGTGGTGTTGGAGAAGACTCTTGAGAGTGTCTTGGACTGCAAGGAGATCTAACCAGTCAATCCCAAAGGAAATCATCCCTGAATATTCATTGGAAGGAGTGATACTGAGGCTGAAACTTCAGTACTTTGGCCACGTGATGTGAAGAGCTCACTGGCAAAGACCCTGATGCTGGGAAAGATTGAAGGCAAAAGGTGAAGGAGACGACAGAGGATGAGATGGTTAAATGTCATCACTGACTCAGTGAACATGAAGTTGAGCAAACTCTGGGAAATAGTGGAGGACAGATGAGTCGGGTGTGCTATAGTCCATGGGGCTGCAAAGAGTCGGACATGACTTAGTGACTGAACAACAACAAATGTGTAATTTCTTGAGGCTCTTTATTTCTTCCTGAAGATCTGAGTTTCCATTTTGTATCATTTCCCTTCAGCCTGAAGAACTTCTTTTAGGATCTTTTCAGTGCAGGTGTGTAAAGTATGAATCCTCTCAGTTTTCTTCGATCTGAAAATGTTCTTATTTCACCTATGATATAAAAGGATATTTTATTTGGGTTTGTATCTGAGTTCTGAGTTGGGAGGTTTTTCTTTCAGCATTTTGGAAGTGTTGCTCTGCCGTCTTCTCATCTCCACATTTTCTGATGAGAAACCAGTGATCATCTGAGTTGTTCTGTTGTATATGAGTGTGGTTTCTGCTGGTCTTTTATGACTTTCCTCCTCTGTTTTTGGTTTTCAGCAATTCTGCTATCATGTGCTTGAGCCCCCATCCCCCATTTTTCATCCTGCCTGTGGTCTGCTGAGCGTCTTGAATCGTTAAATTTTTGCCTTTCACGGCATTTGGAAAATGTTGGGCATTTTTTCTTTATTTTTTCTTCCTCGTTTTGTCTTCCTTCTCTTTTTGTGACTTCAATTACACTTATGATTTGGCCTTTCGATAATCACCCCATGAGTTCCTGAAGACCTCATTTCTTTTCAATCCTATTTCTTTCTCTTCAGAGTGGATCATTTCTATTATTCTAGAATGAGTAAGTTCGAGGTTACTCACTTTCCTCTTTTATTCTGTTATAATTAACGAGACAATATTTTTACATCATTATTAACTAATGACTATGGTTCACTCAGACATCATGAGTTTTTAACCAGTGTCTCTTCCTGTTCCAGGATCTTGTACCACCTATTTTTCATGTCTCCTGAGTATCTTCTTAGTTGTGAGAGTTTCTCAGGCTTGCCTTATTTTTGATGATCTTGTTATTAGCAGGTTGGTTTATTTCTCTTCCTTGGTTTTTATCTCGTTGCAACAAACACTTGGAACGGTGGACCCAAATGTGTAGGACAACAGACAAGTTACAGCTCTGTTCAGCTCAAGCAAGCAGATCTTTTATTAGTCCTCATGGAATCTCCCTCATCCTTCTTAGCCATCGATTTTGGCTTCCCCCTTTTATATATCCAGTCTCCTCCAATGCTTATGGTCAGTGCAAAGCAGGGCTTGCATCCACCACCAGTCAGTGAACGGGCATGCAAATGAGCATATGCTGAAGGCTGATTGACAGTTATAAGTTACCTAACAGCAAGTGGTGTTGTGTCTCCCCATAATTCCGTCTGTTATAATTAGATGTAGAATATTTATGAGCCCTTAATGGACTCCTGACTGCCTCAGGTTTCTTGGGGAAGCCCCTGTGGTCATTTTGCACCCACTGTGTGCCTAGGGCATGTTCAGGAGTGGGAAAGTCTCTGTGGCTATTTGCAGCATGTCTGTGAGCTCTTCTGTCTGGGATGGAGTTTAGCGATCCGCTTGCATCCCTTTCAGCCAGGCCTCCCCTCTTGGCTCATGTCTAACTTCCTACCTACCTAACGGTATTTTTGAGGAGAACTGCTTAGGTATTTTGTAGAATGAGATTTTCCTGATGTCTTCCTGAAGATTAAGCTGGATTATGAGTTTCGAGAGGAAAACTAGGGATAACGTGCCGTTCTCATCACATCATATCAAGAGTACGTTTTTAGTTAATTTTCATGAAAGGTGTAAAGTCTATTTTTAGTTTCTCTCTTTCTTTATTTTGTGAATATTTGACTGTTCAGTTGTTCTAGCATCATTTGATGAAAGACTGAACTTTCTCCATTGTATTGCCTTTGCTCCGCTGTCAAAAGTCAGTTGACTGCATCTGTGCGAGTCTGTTTCTGCTCTCTGTGCTGTGTTGTACTGACTGACGTGTTTGTTCTTTGGCCGTACCAGGTTGTCTTGATTATGTAGCTTTATAGCATGTCTTGATGTCGGGTAGTATCTGTCCTCCAACTTCGCTCTTCTTCAGCAATGCTTTGGCCATTCTGGGCCTTGTGTTTTCATATAAACTTTATTCAAAGTTTCCATTTATTTTGTAGTTGAAGTATAGCTGATTTATAATGTTATGTTAGTTTCTGGTGCATGGCAAAGTCATTGCCTTATGCACATACACTCTTTGTCACATTCTTTTCCATTGTGGTGTGTTTTCATATACGCTTTAGAATCCTTTTTTCAGTATCTACAAAGTAGCTTGCTAGGATTTTGATTTGGATTGTGCAGATTCAGTAGACAAAGTTGGGAAGAATTAACAGCCGGTCCATCCTAAAGGAGATCAGTCCTGAGTGTTCATTGGAAGGACTGATGTTGAAGCTGGAACTCCAATACTTTGGCCACCTGATGCCAAGAGCTAACTCATTAGAAAAGACCCTGATGCTGGGAAGGCAGGAGGAGAAGGGGACGACAGAGGATGAGATGGTTGGATGGCATCACCGACTCAATGGAGATGAGTTTGAGTAAATTCCGGGTGTTGGTGATGGACAGAAAGCCTGGTGTGCTGTGGTCCATGGGGTCACGAAGAGTTGGACATGACTGAGCGACTGAACTGAACTGAACATCCCCAAATATTGAGTAATTATAAGGAATTGTTTAACACAGAATAGCCACCATTTATTTAGATATCCTTTGATCTCTTCATCAGAGTTCTGTAGTTTTCTGCATGTATAGATCCTGAACATGTTCTGTTAGATGAAGGCAATGGCACCCCACTCCAGTACTCCTGCCTGGAAAGTCTCATGGATGGAGGAGCCTGGTGGGCTGCAGTCCATGGGGCCCGCTAAGAGTTGGACACGACTGAGCGACTTCACTTTCACTTTTCACTTTCATGCATTGGAGAAGGAAATGGCAACCCACTCCAGTGTTCTTGCCTGGAGAATCCCAGGGATGGGGGAGCCTGGTGGGCTGCATAGTCCAGTCTATGGGGTCGCATAGAGTCGGACACGACTGAAGCGACTTAGTAGCAGCAGCAGCATTTCATTTTTTGGTGCCATTGTAAATGATGTTGTGGTTTTTATTATTATTATTTTTTTTTTCCGTCTCAGGTGTACATGAGTTCCCAATCTTGAACCGTCCCCCACACCTCCCACCCCATATCAACTCTCTGGATCATCCCTGTGCTCCAGATGTTGTGTTTTTAATTTCAAGTTCCAGTCGCTGGGACTTCCCTGGTGGTCCAATGGCTGAGACTCTGCAGTGCCAGTGCAGGGGGCCCAGATGCGATCCCTGGTCAGGAAACTAGATCCCACATGCCACACCTAAAAGAACCCAGATGCCACATAAAGATGGAAGGTCCTGTGTGCCATAACTAAGACAGTGCAGCTAAATAAATCAGTAAATCCTAGGCTTCCTGGTGACTCAGCTGGCAAGGAACCTGCCTGCCAATGCAGGAGACACAAGAGGTTTGGATTTGATCCCTTGGTCGAGAAGACCCCCTGGAGAAGGAGTTGGCAACCAGCTCCAGTCTTCTTGCCTGGAAACTTCCATGGATAGGGGAGCCTGCGGGCTGCAGTCCATGGGGTCTCAGATCAGACAGGACTGAGTGCACACGCACACCCACACGAATAAGTAAAAATGAGCGTGAAAAGTGCTCGTCCAGTAAAACATCTCGGTTGTTTATGCTTTCATAAGGAAAGCCAGCGACTTGCATTTTAAAGTTGTATCCTTTGACCTTGCTACACTTATTCATAGTTCCAGGCGTGCGTGCGTGTGTGTGTGTGTGTGTGTGTGTGTGTGTGTGTGTGTGTGAATTCTTTGGAGTTTCTTTATATTATAGATAATCATGTCAACTGTGAACAGAGACGGTTTTCATTCTTCCTTCACAGTCTATACATGTTCCTTCCCTCTCCTTAGCGCAGGGGCGGAAGCTGCCAGTGTGGTGCTGGATAGCTGTGGTGAGAGGGAAAGTCTTGCCTCGTTCTTAATCTTAGAGAGAAAGCATTCATTTCTCGCTCTTAAGTATGATGTTCACTGCTTTTTTTTTTTTTTTTTTTTTTTTTTTGGTAAATGCACATTAACAAGTTGAAGCGCCTCTCTATTCCTAGTTTGTTGAGAATTGTAAAAAATCACAATGAGTATTGGATTTTTTCAAATGCTTTTTCTGCATTAGTTCATGTGNTTTTTTTTTTTTTTTTTTTTTTTTTTTTTTTTTTGGTAAATGCACATTAACAAGTTGAAGCGCCTCTCTATTCCTAGTTTGTTGAGAATTGTAAAAAATCACAATGAGTATTGGATTTTTTCAAATGCTTTTTCTGCATTAGTTCATGTGGTCATATGATTTTTCTTCTTTACCCTGTTGATGTGATGGATTACATTAATTGATTTTCAATTTTGATTGATTTCAGTCAGCTGAACCAGTGTTGCATACGGAGAGTAAATACCACTTGATCGTGGGCTCCCCTGGTGGCTCAAGCATGAAGAGTCCTCCTTCAGTGCAGGAGACGCAGGAGATGCGGGTTCCACCCCTGGGTCGGGAAGATCCCCTGGAGGAGGAGCATGGAAACCACTCCGGTATTCATGCCTGGAGAAGCCCATGGACAGAGGAGCCCGGCAGGCTGCAGTCCATGGGTCGCAGTGTCGGACAGGACTGGAGTGACTGAGGACTCACGCACTTGGTATATCATTCTTCTATGGATTATTGGATTCAATTAGATGCTATTTTATGATTTACTTTCATGAGACATATTCTGTTGTTTTCCATTCTTATAATATTTTTGTTTGACTTTGGAGTTAGGATGATCCTGGCCTCATAGGTGAATTAGGACGTATTCCCTCTGCTTCGGTTTTCTGGAAGAGACCATACAGAATTGGTGTCATTTCTTCCTTACATGTTTGATAGAATTCAACAGTGAAATCCCCTGGATCTGGTGCTTTATTTTTTGGAGGATCATTAATTATTGATTCAATTTCTTCAAGAGGCCTGTCTATAGAATAGACATTTCATTTCTTCAACTTGATTGAGATATAACTGACAAATAAAAACAGGCCTGTTTAGGTGATCTTGTTCTCCTTAGGATGGACAGAGGAGCCTGGTGGGCTACAGTTCATGGGGTCGCAAAGACCTGGACACAATTCAGCGACGAAAACAAAGCATTCTCCTTGTGTGAATTTTGGTAGATGTGTCTTTCAAGAAATTGGTCCGTTTTGGCAATCTAAGTTGTCGTATTTGTGGATACAGAGTTTTTCTAGTATTCCTTTATTATCCTTAGTCTTTTAATGCCCGTGGACCAGTTGTGATTAACTCTCTTTCATTTCTGATATTAGTAGTTTGTGTCTTCTGTCATCTTTTCTTGGTTAGCTTTGCTGGAGGGTTTATTAATTTTATTGATCTTTCTAAAGAACCAGCTTTCGTGTTGCTGATTATCTCTACTGTTTTCCTGTTTTTGACTCCATTGAGTTCTGCTCTGATTTCTTATGTCTTTTCTTGTGCTTGTTTTAGGCTTAAATTGCTCTTCTTTCTCAAGCTTCCTAAGATGAATGCTTAGATTATTGATTTTAGGTGTTTCTTTAAAAATTACTTTTTAAATTAAATAATTTATATGCATGTTTTAAACTTTTTATTTTGTATTGGGATATAGGTGATTAACAATGTTGTGATTGTTTTAGGTGGACAGCAAAGGGCCTCGGCCATATGTATACATATTAGATATTTCTTTTATGATGCTTGCATTTAATTCTGTATATTTCTTTCTAAGCATTACTTTCACTGCATCCCACAACATTTGGAAGTTGCATTTTTATTCTCATTTAGTTAAAATATTTAAAAGTGTCTCTTGAGGCTTCTTACTTGACCCCTGTGTTATTTAGATTTGTGTGTTGTTTAATCTCTAAATATTTTCGGACTTTGCAGCTGTCTTTCTGTTGCTGACTTCTTGTTTACTGCCACTGTGGCGTGAGTCGAAACGTTTATGACTTCCGTTCTTTAAAGTGTGTGTTATGGTCTTGAACGTGGTCTGTTTTACTGAGTGTGAGCTCAGTTTCATGTGAGCTTGCAATGTGTGTGCTCTGTTGTTGGCATATTCTAGAAACGTCAGTTAGATCAAGTCGCTTGATAGTGCTGTTCACGTCAACTGTATCCCTACTGACCTTCTGTCTGCTTCGTCCATCAGTTACTCAAAGAGTGGTGCCGAATTCTCCAGCTACATGAGCAGATCAGTGCGTTTCTCCATTTTGTGATCTTGACGTCCTATTGGTAGGTGCATACACAATCAGGATTATTCTATCTTTCTGAAGAATTGATCCCTTTACCATTATGTAATGTCTGTCTTCCTCCTTGATAATTTTCCTTGCTCTGAAGTCTGCTTTGTCTGAAATTAGTAAAGGTATTTAGCTTTTTTTTTTTGATGTGTGTTGGAAGGCAATGGCACCCCACTCCAGCACTCTTGCCTGGAAAATCCCATGGACAGAGGAGCCTGGTGGGCTGCAGTCCATGGGGTCGCTAAGAGTCGGACACGACTGAGCGACTTCACTTTCACTTTTTACTTTCATGCATTGGAGAAGGGAATGGCAGCCCACTCCAGTGTTCTTGCCTGCAGAATCCCAGGGACGGTGGAGCCTGGTGGGCTGCCGTCTCTGGGGTCGCACAGAGTCGGGCACGACTGAAGCGACTTAGCAGCAGCAGCAGCAGCACAATATATCTTTCTCTATTCTTTAACTTTTAGTCTATACGTGTCATCATATTGAAAATGGGTTTTCTGTTGATGTCAAACAGCTGGGCCTTGTTTCTTTAATCTACTCTTTAATTCGTGTGTTTAGATTATTCATATTCAAAGTGATTATTGATAGGGTTGGAGTAATATCTACCAATATTTGTAACTGTTTTTCTTCTGTGTCCTTGGTCTGTTTCTTTTTTCTTCCCCTCTTTTCCTGCCTTCTCTGGTTTTAACCGAGCCTTTTTAAAAAGCATTTTTATCTGTTGACACTTATTCTTGGCTGTGCTGGGTCTTTGTTGCTGCGTGGGCTTTTCTCTAGTTGCAGCGAGCACGGGCTGCTCTCTGGATGCTGTGTGCAGGTTTCTCTCTGTGGTGGTTTGTTCGGGGGCACGGGCTCCGGGGCACCGGGGCTTCAGCAGTTGCGGCTTCTGGGCTTCGCTGCTTGGCGGCGTGTGGGATCTCCCCAGATGGGGGATCGAACCTCTGTCTCCTGCATTGCCAGGTGGATTCTTTGCCACGGAGCCACCACGGAAGCGCCTTAACTGAGCATCTTTAATGGTTCCATGTTCTCTCCTTTCTTAGGCATATCACTTATGCTTTAAAAATAATTTGGGGGGGGTTCCCCTAGAGTTTGGAATTTCCATTTATAACTCATTAAAGTCTGTGTTCAAATAACATACGTTGTCACATGTAGTAAAAGTGCCTTATAGCAGAGTATTTCCAGTTTCTCCCTTCTATATCTTTTAAATTTGTTGGCATTAATTTCACTTATTCATAAGCTATTAACACAAGTATATTATTAGTATCTTGACTTTAAATAAACATTTATCCATCAGTCTAATTAAGAATAAGAAAAATAAAGTGTTTTGTTTTACCTTGATACTTTTCCTTTTTTTGTTTAAAGAAAATGTTGGTTCGAGTTTTTGACCTATGTATTTTTTTCCTTCTTTTGACCTTTTTTTTTTTTTTCGCAAGGCCAGTCTGGGATGAACTCCTTCCATCTTCATTTGTCTGAGAAAGTTTTCGTTTCTGTTTCATTTTGGGAGGGGGTACACCCTGCTGCCTGTGGAATCTTAGTTCCCCAGCCAGGGACTGAACCTGCGTCCCCTGCAGTGGAAGCACGGGGTCTTAACCGCCAGCCCACCAAGGAAGTCTTCATGTGTGAAGGATAATGTTGCTGGAGGTAGGTTGCAGGCTGGTGGGCTTTCTCTTTGAACGCTTGAGTATTCCATTACGCTCTCCTTGCTCGCTTTCTGAAGAGAAGCCTGATGTTCTTCTAATCCTTTTCCCTCTCTAGATAAGGCGTCTTTCTTCTCTTGCTTCTTTCAAGATCTCCTCTTTTTCTCTCGCTTGCGTATGAAGTGCGTAGGTGTAGTTTTAAGGTACTTTTGCTCCTCGGTGTTTCCTGAGCTTCTTAGATCTGCGGTTGGCTATCTGTCGTTCATTTTGGAAAGTTCCCAGCCCTTATTCCTTCAGATGCTTCTGCTCCATTCTCTGTTCTTCTTGTGGTGTCTCAATGATGGGCATGCTTCATCTTTTGAAACCGTTTCGTAGTTCTTGGATGTTCTGTTCTCTTTTTTCCATTTTCTTCTTTGCATTTCAATTTGGAAGTTCTATTGACATGTTTTCCAAGCTCTTCTTTTCTTGGCCACAGCCAGTCCACTTGATAAGTCCATCAAGGGCATTCTTCATTTCTTTTACAGTGTTTCTGATTTCTAACATTTCCTTTTGATTTTTCCTTAAGAGTTTCCATCTTTCTGCTTACATTAGTTATTCATTATTGCATGTTGTCTACTTTTTTCCCCTAATGATCTTAGAGTATTGAATCATAATTATTTTAATTGCTTGATCTGATAATTCTGAAATCTGCATCACAGAGAAATTTAACAGGGAAGTGATAAATGAAAAGAGTATACTTGCAGCATCTAATGGGACCAGGGATTAATGTCTAGAATATACAGAGACTATAAGAAAAACTCTGGAAAGTGCTGGGAAAATTTGGTTCAGTTCAGTAGCTCAGTTATGTCCGACTCTTTGTGACCCCATGGACTGCAGCATGCCAGGCTTCCCTGTCTATCACAAACTCCTGAAGCTTGCTCAAACTCACATCCACCGGTGATGCCATCCAGTCTCATCCTCTGTCATCCCCTTCTCCTCCTGCCTTCAGTCTTTCCCATAATCAGTGTCTTTTCTAATGAATTGGTTCTTCGCATCAGGTGGCCAAAGTATTGCAGTTTCAGCTTCAGCACCACTCCTTCCAATGAATATTCAGGACTGATTATCTTTAGAATGGACTGGTTGGATCTCCTTGCAAGGGACTCTCAAGAGTCTTCTCCAACATCACAGTTCAAAAGCATCGATTCTTCGGCCCTCAGCTTTCTTTTGGTCCAACTCTCATATCTGCTCATGACTACTGGAAAAAACCATAGCTTTGACTATATGGACTTTTGTCGGTAAAGTGATGTCTCTGCTTTTTAATATGCTATCTAGGTTTGTCATAGCTTTTCTTCCATGGAGCAAGCGTCTTTTAATTTCATGGCTGTGGTCACCATCTGCAGTGATTTTAGAGCCCAAGAAAATAAAGTCTGTCACTGTTTCCTCTGTTCCCCCATCTACTTACCATGAAATGATGGGACCGGATGCCATGATCTCCGTTTTCTGAATGTTGAGCTTTAAGCCAGTTTTTTCACTCTCCTCTTACTTTCATCAAGAAGCTCTTTAGTGCCTCTTCACTTTCTGCCATAAGGGTGGTATCTGAGGTTATTGATATTTCTCCTGGCAATCCTTTGTTATTGATTAATTAATTTATTTTAATTGGAGGCTAGTTACTTTACAATATTGCAGTGGTTTTTGCCACACATTGACATGAGTCAGCCATGCGTGTACATGTGTCCCTCATCCTGAACCCCCCTCCCGCCTCCCTCCCCATCCCATCCCTCAGGGTCCTCCCAGTGCACCAGCCCTGAGCGCCCTGTCTCATGCATCGAACCTGGACTGGCAATCTGTTTCTCATATGGTAATATACATGTTTCAATGCTGTTCTCTCAAAGCAGCCCACCCTCGCCTTCTCCCACAGAGTCCAAAAGTCTGTTCTTTATATCTGTGTCTCTTTTGCTGTCTCGCATATAGGCTCATTATTACCATCTTTCTAAATTCCATATATATGCGTTAGTATACCATATTGGTGTTTTTCTTTCTGACTTACCTCACTCTGTATAATAGGCTCCAGTTTCATCCACCTCATTAGAACTGATTCAAAGGCATTCTTTTCTTCTGGCAATCTTGATTCCAGCTTATGCTTCATCCAGCCTGGCATTTCACATGGTGTACTCTGCATATAAGTTAAATAAGCAGGGTGACAATATACATTCTTGATGTACTCCTTTCCCAATTTGGAACCAGTCTGTTGTTCCACGTCCAGTTCTAACTGTTGCTTCTTGACCCGCATACAGATTTCTCAGGAGGCAGGTAAGGTGGTTTGGTGTTCCTATCTGCTTAAGAATTTTACACAGTTTGTTGTGATCCACAGAGTCAAAGGCTTTAGTATAGTCAATGAAGCAGAAGTAGATGTTTTTCTGGAATTCTCTTGCTTTTTCCATGATCCAGCGGATATTAGCAATTTGATCTCTGGTTCCTCTGCCTTTTCTAAATCCAGCTTGAACATCTGGAATTTCTCGGTTCATGTACTGCTGGGAAAATTAGTGGTCAAGGATAGCTAGCATTTTCACAGTGATCACTGGGTTCTAAGACACACAAATGTAAGAGCAGAACGTATATGACCTGTGAGACTCATGAGGAGTAGATCTTGGATGGGTGGCGGTGGGTATTGAGAAGGGGTATCTGGAGACGATGGGTTCTGAAGAATGAATAGGAGTTTGCTAGGGAAGTGCGTGTGGCGAAGGCATTCTGGGCTGTGGGAACAGCCTGAGCAAATGTGTGGAGAGAGTGGTGTGCAAATCAAAGTTCTCACAAGTACATGAGAGACAGTGGCAAGAGATATCACCAGAAAGACAGGCCGAGGAGGGACAAGGTGATCTGTAGGCAGTAGGGAGCCACAGACGGTCCTTGAACAGGTGTACGGTGGCGTGAAAGTGCTAGTCATGAATGCAAGATGGACAGAGAGGAAGAAGATCTCCGTGAACTGGTCCGACAGAGGTTGTCTTCAGGGCTGGTGAGGGTGGTGGGGTCGCGAGGCAGGTGGAGCAGGAGCAACTCTGTGGCTTGGCGCGGGGGCTGAAGGCGGAGCTGAGGGCTGTCCTCAGGCCTCTGGCTCAGAGTCCTGGGCAGGCGGAAGCACTGGCCAGGAGGCGGAGGGACAAGGTGGCAGGGACAGGGCGAGAACAGGCTGGGATGGGTCTGAGGAGCCAGCGGTGGCCAGGGGCTCCGATGGGGGTGGGCTGCTCTCCCTGAGGTGGGCGCTGGAGAGGGGGAGGGAGGTCTCTGGGGGACTGTGTAAAGGTCACTTACACTTAGTAGGGCGAATGGAGGCTGAGGAGGCGGGCAGCAAGGGGCAGGCGTGGCTGGGGATATAGGGCTTTGCGTCCCAGGCTCCGTGGCCACATCAGCTCTGACCTGGGCTTTGTCCTCTTCTGTGACGACCAGCTCTGAGGCCGGTACCACTGTTCCCCGCTTTGTGGGCCTGTGGCGGGGTGGGATGGGTCAAGCCCGAGCAGTGAGATCCTGCGTGGAACAGAGGCCTGGAGCTCTGAGCAGCAGCCGGAAGATCTGGGGGGAGGCCACCAGGCCCAGACCCACCTCCTTTGAGAGACAGGAGAGCAGGGGCCCACCCTAGGGTCTTCACCACTACCGTGCCCCTTTACATGCTGAGAGGGGGGCCTGGGCTTAGCTCCAGGCACTCTCTGGGTCCCCCTGACCTCCCCAGTAGAGGCTGGGGTAGCCTCCCGAGCCTGTCGGCTTGAGCCAGAGTTATCACGAGGTAAGTTTTAATTTCCGCCTTGGTCTCTCTCCTCTCCCCCTGGGCCCTTCCCTCTTGCAAACCTCAGCACTCCCTGCCCACCACCCAGAACCTCCCTCAGCCCATGTTTTCTGCTCCAAGAATGAGAAGGCCCACTCTTGAGGTTTGCCTGTTTGGCCTCCAAGGAGACCCGCTTTTTCTGCCTCTTCAACGCCTTCCCCCACCGCCCTGCCTTCGTTTGCCTCTTTGCTGAAACAGCCGAGCTTGTCTCAACTCTGGACTGTCGCCCCTGCTATTCCCAATGGGGACAGAAATGTTGAAACCTTCAGGGATAAGCTGATCCGACTTGTTCTCTGTGGCCCGTGTGGACAGAGCCAGGACTGGGGGTGAGAGTGGAAGAGTTATGGAGTGGACCTAACTCAGCCAGAGGAAAAACTATCTATCTGTGAAAAATGTGTCAAAAGGCTGTGTGCCTCCAGGCCCCAGGAAGGATGAGATCTTTGCCCCTGGAGGAGTGAATGGAGTGGGGTCTACAGAGGAAGGGTCCAGGTGACGGGGAGGCCTGGCTTACGCCTCTGGGTGGGGTGGGGTGGCCCTACATCTGGAACCTGTGGATTTGCTTCTTCTCTAGATTGGTCCCAGGGGCTTGGGTCTCAGAACTGGGAGGACAGGGTCCTCCTAGGAGGACCACAGTACTGCCCCGGCTTACCTGCATCCTGCCCCTCCCCAACCCAGAGTCCCCAGCTTCCTTCTTCACAATTCCCTCCCCTCTCCCCATTTTCCCCAGAAGAAACTGAATGGCTAGAATCACACAATGCTGGTAAGACGTGGGCTTTCTGATGGGCTGGGAGGGAGAAGGGCTGCTTATGTTGCCTTTTTCACAGGCCGCTTCCTCTGAAAGGCTCCTTGGTGGAAACTTGTACTTCAGGGACAGCCTGAGACAAAGGCCCTTCCCCATCTGGCTGAAGACCTGCCTGCTCCTGGTGCCCCCATGCCCACCCTACTCTCCAGCCTTACCAAACATCCCCTTTCTTATTATCTCTCGCACTTTTCCGCTTCAAATATCCAGTCCCATTCTGCCTACTGGATGAACTCCTATACATCCTTCAAAGCCCAGCCTGCTTTCTCCCTCTCTGGTAGGCCTTCTTTGCTCCTATGTGTTAATTTTAATTTCCCCCTGAGGTCCCCCCACGCTGGATCTTCAGCTCTCCTACAGCAGGCACTGCCTGCATCATCATGGCGTGCCAAGGTGTCTGCCGTCAGCAAAGGACCATGTTACTGTTTCTCTGTGTGTCCCTGGTGCCCTGAAGCTGCTGGGGCTGGAGTGGTCTGGGGAGAGCAGGTGCTTAGAGAGTATTTATGGATTCACTGCATGGAAGGATGGATGGATGGATGGCCTGGCTGACCTCCGGCAGTGGGCCTAGAACGCCGAGCTCCAGGAGCAGCTGTCTGTCCCTGCCTCCCCAGGGCAGTGGGCATAGCAGTCATCATAGGTGAGTAGGTGGGTGCCATCATACGTGCAGCTTGCAGCCCCACCCTGCCCTCGCCAGGCCCCAGACCCACCCGCCCTGGTTAATAGGGCACATCCCTGGAGAGAAGGAAACACTCCAGGGCCTTTCCAGAGAAGACTTAAAAGGTGCTTAGCACCCACCTGTCCTCCAGAGAAGGAAGGATTGAGAAGTATTTGCTATGAACCAAGTTCAGAGAGGTGGCGCTAGGGATAAAGGACCTGCCTGCCAGTGCAGGAGACCTAAGAGACTCAGGTGCCATCCCTGGGTCGGGAAGGTCCCCTGGAGAAGGAAACGGCAATCCTCTCCAGTATTCTTGCCTGGGAAATGCCATGGACAGAGGACCCTGGCGGGCTACAGCCCGTGGAGTCACAAAGAGTCGGACACGACTGAAGCTGCTTGTGTGTATGTGTGTTAGTTGCTCAGTCATGTCCGACTCTTTGCCCAGAGGGGCAAGGGACCCCCCAGGACCCTGAGCTGTGGGAGGAGCTGGGAGGTGGTGGGGTCTGTGCCTCCCAATAGTCCCCCCCCTCACGCAGAGGCTAGGGGTCAAAGGTCTGCCCAAGACTGGCTCGCAGATGCCCTGAGCATAGATCCTCCTGACCCCAGGCTCCCTGTCCACCCCTGGCTCCCAGGCTCTCATGCTGGGTGGGAGTTGGGATGCCTGGACACGTGGCCAGGATGGACGCATCCATTCCTTGCATGTGACGTGGGGCTGACTGCAAGTTGGAGCAGGACCCCTCAGCCCACAAAGTGGGGATGATTTAGGGGTTGGAGTTCCGACAGGGGAGCTGAGTGCTGAGTGGACAGGATGCCAGCCTGGTGCTCCCTGCCCACCACCCTCCACACACACAGCGCCCTGCCTGGGACACCTCCTCCCTTAGGAGGCCCAGAGGGTGCACGGAGCTGCCAGCCTCCATGTGTACCTGTCCGGGCCCCCTCGTGTGCAGGAGGAGGAAACTGAGGCTCTGAGAGCTGCTGGGACTCAACCTAGTTTGTGCAGGAAGAAGGGGCAGCCTGGCACTTTCCACGTGCAGACCTATGATTCCTGCGGTGCAAGGGGGGCTCATCCAGGGGTGTCTGGGCTCCTGGCCTCAACCCTCTGGGGTGCTCCCCAGCTGTGTACTCTTGGCAGTCACCTCACCTCTCTGAGCCTTCTATCATGTGTCCTGGGACCAAGGATTCCCACCTCCCCTGCCCACCACGTAGTATGGCTACAGTCTGGCATCAGCTGGGGCCTCACTCACTCCTGAATTAGACACATGGGAAGGGAAGAGACGTGCAAGATGGACACCGTGGGTCTGAGTCCCTGCTCCAGGGACCCCCAACTGTGGGTCCCTGGGTGAGTCACCGGTCTGCTGGAGCCTTAGTCCTGTCTCTTATACACATCTTATACATCCTTCAAAGCCCAGCCTGCTTTCTCCCTCTCTGGTAGGCCTTCTTTGCTCCTATGTGTTAATTTTAATTTCCCCCTGAGGTCCCCCCACGCTGGATCTTCAGCTCTCCTACAGCAGGCACTGCCTGCATCATCATGGCGTGCCAAGGTGTCTGCCGTCAGCAAAGGACCATGTTACTGTTTCTCTGTGTGTCCCTGGTGCCCTGAAGCTGCTGGGGCTGGAGTGGTCTGGGGAGANGGGGGGGGGGGGGGCCAAGGGCCTGGCATGGTGCCAGCCCCATGGCAGGGGCTCTGGGTGTCTGGCGTGATAAGTAGGAAATGTCAGGAGTGGGAAGGAGCTAGTCAGTGCAGGTCAGGGTGGCCTGGAGAAAGTGATCTGGGGCCGGGTACCAGGGCCCCTAAACATCATTGTGTGGTGAGCAGCTGCCTTTGTCTGGAGGCAATGGGGAGCCATAGCAAGCTTAATCAGGGTGGTGGTGATGCCCTCAGATTGCCTTGCTGGGAGGAGAGTGGAGGCCATGAGATGAGAGGGGATGGACTTGGCAGCCAGGTCCAGGGTGATGGAGAGGAGGGCGTGGCTTTGAGGGAGACACGGAAGGGGAGACACTAAGAGGATGGATTTTTCAGTCTGATGGTCTCTGAATAGTGGTACTCCGGGTTACTAGCTGTGTGATGGCAAATTGCTTAACTTCTTTGAGTCTCACCTTTTTTCAGCTGTAAATCTGGAGTTGTGATGTTGTTTTTCTGGGGGGCAGGGGTGGTCCATGAAGAAATATGGGTGAGGAGAAACACCAAGGAATTGGCAGCTGTGGTTATTTTTAATGGTTGGGGCTTAACTATTGAGACTCGCAGGTACTGGCCTTGGAGATGAGGGGGCAGAGTGACCATCAGTCGGGATGGTTTCTTAGTTGGGACGTAGATTGGGCTGCATAGGACAAACTCAAAATAACTGACTAAACAGGAGGTTTCCTAGGTGGTGCTAGTGGTAAGGAATCTGCCTGCCACTCGGGAAGACCCCCTGGAGAAGGAAATGGCAACCCACTCCAGTATTCTTGCCTGGAACATTCCATGGACAGAGGACCCTGGCGGGCTACAGTGTGTGGGGTTGCCAAGAGTCAGACACAACTGAGTGAGCACACATAATGTACACAACAGGGTGACATTTATTTCTCTCCCATAGAAGTCTGGGTTGTAGGGCCAGCTGTGCTCTGTGAAGCTGTCATGGCCCCTGCCATCCCTGGCATCTTGCCCTCATCTGCATGGTCCAGAGTAGCTCCCATCAAGTCTGCATTCCCCAGGATGAGGGAAGGAGGAGAGGGAAGGAGAACCATGCTGTCTCTTTAAGAGCATGACCTGGAAGTGGAACATAGAGTTCACTTTGTTCACATCCCATTGGCTAGAAATTAATCACATGGCCACACTTGGCCACAAGGAACACTGGGAAATGTAGTCTTTATTCTGGGGGAGCATATGCCTGGCAAAAATCAGGGGTTCTATAGTGTAGAGGGAAAAAATAGAGCTGGACAACTCTACCAGAGACAGGACATGTGAGGAGAGGGGTGGATTGGGGCTGTGGGAGTGGGAGATAAGTTCCTTTTGGGCTGGCTCAGTCTGAGGAGAAGATGATTTACCCCTGAGGTCTCTGTGGCTGCACCATCGTGCCTCCACCCCGTGTTGTCCTTTCCTCTTGACCTTCTTGCACACACATCCCTTGTATCACATGACACTTACGAGTCACGTTGGAGAGACACCCTTCAGGTGGGAATCCCTGGAAAGTGCCCCTGGTGCCCCTGGGGCTGGGCTGGGCTATCTCCCATTTACTCTGGTCCTAGCTTATGGTTGGCGCTTACCTATTGTTAAGCCCACTCTAGTGACTTTAATTTCATTTTAGGGGTCATTTCCTGGGGCAGAGTCCCCAGTGTAGGGCGGACAATGATAGACTTGAGCTAAGTCCCCTCACTCTCCCTGACTGTCCCATAGAGTCGTGTGGTTGCCAGGGAACCCTGAGATCCTCTGCTTGCCTCATCAGATCCAGGGGCTTAAAGCAGAGAAGCCTGCTGTCTGCACAGACGGGGCTGTCTTCGTTGCTCAGCATGGACTCCCCAGCACAACTTTCTGTTTCTGTCTCAGCCTGGCTGCAGCCACCAGCTTGCACTCCTGGGAGCTATGAGACCCTGACAGGGCTCCACACCACGGTCAATATCAATCTGAAAACACACTGCATATATTTTTTGCTTTGGCAGCTAGGAAGCTCCGTGCCAACATGGGAGTTGTAAGAATCGTATCCTTGACTGACTTTCTGCTCTCGTTTCTTTATCTACATCTCTAGTCTTCTTGTTCTGCCTTTTCTGACTTCATCGGTGCTTGGGGACACAGAGAGCGAGCTTCATTTGCTCATCTACAAGATGAGGAAAAGCCCCTCCGCTTGGGTTCTTTTGAGGATCACAGGAAAGGAGGGCCCTCCGCTGAGTAGGCTGGAGGGGGCTGCTTTGCTGGTGTTGGGGTTTGGTAAAGTCATGCTTGGCTGTGGACTCCAGGGAGCCGCCTCCCTTGTGAGCGCCTGGAGCTCTTAGGAATGGGGCCAGGGATGTGACCCAGAAGTGCTCCTGGTTCTGGAGGCTGAGTCCTGAAATCCCCCTCCCTAGAAGTGCTCCTGGTTCTGGAGGCTGAGTCCTGAAATCCCCCCTCCCCCGAGAGAGTCAGCTCTGTGAGGTCCAGCTCGGGGCCAAGACACGGTGCTTCTCTTGTTTCTTTCTCCTCTTCCTATTCCTCGCCCCAGATCTCTCTTCTCACCGAGGATGCTGATGGCGGGGCTCCCCCATATGACGCTCTAGACAACCTCTTCCCTTTGCCCCCCACCTCCTCCTGGATGCCCTCAGGATGCCCTCCTCCGTCTGACTGGGCACCAGTGAGTGGGCAGGATCTCCCACCCCATGGGCTTCTGGAAACCCGGAAATGAGGGCAACTCAACTTTCTGGAAAGGCTAGGATGTCCTGATATGTGTAGATTTCCCATCATAGACATCTTATTTAATGGAGATGGGGCCGAGTGGGCACCTTCCCTCCTCTGTTTTGGGAAGATCTCAGGGTGCCCATGAACACAGGCAACCCCAAAGCTGTGGCTTCATGGAGGAGAAGATTGCTGCTCTCTGGGTGCGCAGGAAGCAGGAATCTGAAACTCTGCACGTGAGCTCTGGCCTCAGACTTCAAGTTCACCCAAGTGGGACCACTGGAAGCTGTGGAAGAGCTGGGTCCACAGGGGAGGCTGGAGAGACGCCCAGTGGGCAGACGTGAGTGGAGGACATCCTTGTTCAAGAGATGCCTTGGGGTAGGGGAGGGGCGCCTGGCGGGCTGGGGGCAGACCGGTTGGAGACCCGAGCCCGGCTGTCCTTTCCCCCTTGGCTGCCGTGTTTTGTTCATCTTGGGTCCCAACTCTGCAGAGTGATGAGGCATGCCCTCAGATATAGGGCACTGGCCACATGTTCTCATTGACCACGGAGGACACCCAGCGTGACCTGGCCAGCGCGGATCCTCAAAGGGGGTGGTCCTGGGGCACCCCCGTGCTTGGCTTCCTCTGCCTGTTTCGTGTCCCAGGCCTCTGGTCCAGGATCTCGCTGCTCTGGCTTGACCGCTCCCTGCCAAGGGCGCGGCACACAGGCACTCTGTGACTGTACAGTCAGTGGGTGCCGTGGGGTTAAGGTGGTCTGAATGTAGACTGTATTACACCCAGCAGGTGCCAAGGAGCTCTTCCCAGCCTCATGCAAACACTGCAGCCCCTCTGGCTCCGTCTCATGCCTGCCTTCCTTCCCTCAACACACGTCCCTTGGACAGCCCGGCTACCCCGTGGCTCTCGTATCCCTCACCCCATCACTCAGAACCCCGCTGACTGGCCAAAGTGTGGAGCTCTGGGCTTGCAGGGCAGCTGCGCAGGGACGCCTTTGCCTGAATGGCCCAGGATACAGCGCTTGTCACCTGCCTGTCCGCCCTGCGCGCCGTGTGTGCACCTGAGTTTGTGGCACGGCTGCTCCCACCAGGTACAAACCTGACGCGGCCCACCCCCTCTCCTTCCACAGCGGACCCGACGTCTTGACCCGGATCGCGTGCCCTTGCTGCTTCCAAGGCGTCTGCTGTGCATCCTCCGAGCTGGCTGGGCTGCCATCATTCCTTTCTTTTTTAAATTATTTATTTATTTATGGCTGTGCTGGATCTTCTCGTTGCCATCGTGGTGTGTGGGCTTCTCACTGCAGCGGCTTCTCTTGCTGCAGGTCACAGGCTCTGGGGCGCACGGGCTTCGTTGCTCCATGGCGTGTGGGACCTTCCTGGACCCGGGATCGAGCCTGGATCCCCTGCACTGGCAGGCGGATTCTTCGCCGCGGAGCCACCAGGGAAGCCGGTCCTGTCTTCATTAGAACCGCACAGTACTCTGGGGGTTGTTTCCCCCACAGTATAACCTCTTTTGCGGATGGCCTGCCTGCCCGTGTTGTGATTGCTCCCCCCTCAGCTTGCCACAGACTCCAGTGACATATTTTCCTGCCCCGGGTGCCTCTGCTCAGTGGAGTCTGTTGGGGCCCAGGGTGCAGCTGGGACGTGCCGTGGAGCCTGCTCCTGGTCGAGCCCTACTCAGAGCTGGCGGCATCTGCATCACCCAGGACGTGGGCAGAGTGGTGTCCGGGGTGGGGATGGGGTGGTGACTCTGGGGGTCGGAGGCTACTGCTTCTGGAATCTGAGCCATCAGGCGTGGTGCTTCCTTTTTCATCATTGGAAGCACATGTAGCAACGGTTTGTCCTTTGCTTTGGAGGGGTGGTCCAGAGCGCCCCTGGCTGCTGCCTCTAATAAGAGGGGAGGATGAGGCAGCCCCTGGAACGTGTGTGTCTCACCAAGGCCTTCAGTGGTCTGGCTCTGCCTTGCTTCTTTGGCCCGATCGACCCAGTGCCGTTGATGAGCTGATCCCCGGGATTGGCTGTGGACCCAGGCACAGGCTCTCTGGTCTGTGTGGCGACTGAGGCCAGGGGCTGGCGCCGCCTGGGGGCTGCAGGTATGTGTTGTCGCTCTTCCCGTGGGGCTGTGCACCTTCCTTTCTTAAGAAGCATGCTCATATGTGGCTGTGCCGGGGCTTAGCTGCAGCGCATGGATCTTCAGTCTTTGTTAGGGCATGCGGAATCTTCAGTTGTAGCATGTGAACCCCTAGCAGTACATGGGATCTACTTTTCTGACCAGGGATCGAACCCCGGGCCCTCTGCGTTGGGAGTGTGGGGTCTTAGCCACTGGACCTCCAGGGAAGTCCTGGATGTGTGTTATTGCTAATCCTTCTTTTCACCCGGGTTAGGAAAGGATGCGTTTGCTTGGGTGGTTGCATACCTGGCCTGTGGGACTCTGTCTGTCTGCTCTGGCAGAGACTGCCGCCCCCCCTGCCGCCCGGTTCCCCCCCTCCCCCTGCGCCCGCC
>SJYA01004069.1:0-15643 GCA_006410615.1 Neotragus moschatus | reverse complement strand
CCGCCCCCGCTCCCGGCACAGCCCTGTGGTCCGCGCTGGCTCTGCTGGGGCCTGTGTGGGTCCATGCCCTCCTCCAGGACCTTCAGGAATTGCCTGAGGCGTGGTGGGACCGACACTCATCCTTTATCTCCTTGAAGCTGGTCTGGTGTCTGGCGCCTCCTTTCCTGGAATGTGTTGCTGTTTCTGATTCGTGATGCTGGCTAAGGAGGGGTCTGTTTCAAAGCCTTCCAGTCTCTCCCATTGCTCTCACCCCAGAGAGCAGAATCAACATGGAAAGGGCGCCGACTGCTCAGTATGACGACCCCGGGTGTTCATTTGGGGCTCAGAGAATTCATTCCCCGATGGGTCTGCGGAACCCGTCGTTCCGTGTAAGATGGACTTCGGACGGGACTGCCCTTATTACCTGGTGTTTGGGTCCCTATCTAGCAGGCGCCTTCATGAGACATCACGTTCCTGGTGTCCAAGCCAGTTCAGGCCGTGTCTGACAGTCCTCCAGGTTTTTGGGTGTTCTGCATCCCCCTTGGGTTATCAGCTGAATAAATGGACAAGGTCCCTTTTGGAGGAGCAGTGGGGAAAATATTACAACGTGCACTGGCTGTTATATTGTGGGGTCCTTCCTCCTTGGGAATCAGCCGGCTCTTCAGTCAGTGGGTCCTGAGTCTAAGGATTGAGTCAGGAGTGGGGGCTGGGCTGCAGCGTGTCAGCCCCGCTGGCACCTTTTCTGTTTGCTTATCCCTGTTTTCCTTAGACCTCAATCTTAAAGTTGAGCTCACTGGGCAGCATTTCACATTCTTCTTTCCTAAACATGTGCAACGGGCCTTCCTGGTGGCTCAGTGGTAAAGAGTCCATCTGCTAAGGCAGGGGATGTTAAAGACTCAGGTTCGATCCCTGGGTGGGGGAGATCCTCTGGAAGAGGAAATAGCAACCCACTCCAGTATTCTTGCCTGGAGAGTCCCATGGACGGAGAAACCTGGCAGGCTGCAGTCCATGGGGCTGCAAAACAGTTGGATGCGACTTGGTGTCTAAACCTGCCTACTCCCATCCTGGGGGCTCAGGGGCGGGTCCTGATGGTATTTCCATTCAATGATTGGATGAGCTATTTAGAGGCTGGAAGAGCTGGTGGAGGGGGGGGCCTTACCTACCCTGTTGATTCCTTTCCTGGATTAGAAGGAACAGGGATGAGAAATCAATTAGTTAAAGAAAGACTGACTCTCTTCCCCAGCTCCCCCTTAGTGAATTTGCAGGCTGACCACGCAGGCAAGACAGTGTTTAGAGAAGATCAGGGAAGTCAGCAGGCCTGCGTGCCATGGAAAAATAATGAAGAATCTGACCTTCTGGCTTAATGATTAACTGAGATGGCACCCCCCCTTTCCCTTTAAAATTGTCACGGCTGGGCAGAATCTTCAGTGGGGTCTCTGCACATAAGTCTGCCATCTCCCCAGATTGCCGGCTTTTCTGAATAAAGTCCTTGCTTCTCTACCGAAGCCTGCCCTTCACTTTATTGGCTGTTGAGCGGGGGCGAGTGGCCAAACCTGCGTTTGTTTACAAGGGGATCATGACTTTTTATTGCTGGGTCTTCCCCCAGCCATCAGTCCATCTGTACTTGATTTCTTCTGTTGGCACAAACTAAGAAGTGCCCTTGTCTGTCCCGTTTCCTTACTCTCGATCAGGACGCTCATCAGGCCTCACTCTGGGGCCGGATTCCAGCCTGGCCGCTCATCACGATGACCGCAAAGTCCGGGCCCCTGAGGGAAAAGAGCCACCCCCTGGCCTTGCGCGCTTGGGTCCCACTTCCCCAGGGCCGTCTATGGGCTGGGTTCATGACAGCCTGTCCTGCCTGCCGTCAGCTCTGCCTTTTTTACGGGACACGACCACCCTGATTGTTGTGGTCTTGCAGAAGCCCCTCTGTCTCCGCACTCCCTCTGTCCTCCGGGCCTTTCCCTAGACCTCTCCGGCCTGGCAGCCCGTCCACCCCAGGTGCCCTTTTCTTGAGCCTTCGAGTCCCTTCACCACCACCCGCTACAGCCGTCCTGCCTCTTCAGTTTCGACCAGAGTGGCGGTCACTGGTTCGGGCTCTGGGAGTCCCCCTGGGTGTCTGCATCGTGCCCTGGGGTCCCTGCTGGAGTTGACCCCGTGTCTTGGGACAGGCTACCGAGGGAGCCAGCCCCTCCCAGGCAGCTCTGTGTTTCTGCTCTGATCAGCCAGGAGCCCCCCGGGGCACAGTCCTCCCTTATCCACGCTGTATCCCTGACTCTCGACGGAGGCCCAGGGGGCAGGGTGGGGTGCTAGCTGCCTCGAGGGGCACAGCCCTCTGCCTTGTTCCCGTCTGCTGGTACCTCCTACTTGGGGCCACATCCAAGGACCGTAGGGCTGAGTCACTGGGAGTGAGAACCTGCAGGGCACGAGTCTCCATCCCGTAACTCAGGGTCCTTGGTTTGCTTTTTTCTGGCTCCGAGTCCTGATGCAGGATCTTTGTTCCTCAGCCGGGGCTCGAGCCTGGGCCTCCTGCAGTGGAATCCGGAATCCTAGCCCAGGGACTCCCGGGGAAGTCCCAGTTTGCCCAGCTTTGACATGACAGCCTCAGCTTGGTCGGGTTATGTCTTCCTTGAACTTCAGCCACTTAGACTCCTGGGCTCCGGGCTTGGTGTGCAGCGTCCCTTTGACCTGCCCTCCCGGGAGGGGAGAGCCTCAGAGAGGCCCCCGGTGTTGACACGGGCTTGCTGTGGCCTGTCACTCCCCTCAGCTTTTGTTGCCCACGTGACTCAAACGCGTGAACCCCGACACTGACACCCTCAACGTTTCCCCACCCCATTCTCCCCAGTGACTTTGCGCCTGCACCCCTGCACCCCCTGCCACCAGCAGGGGGCCCCAGTGCTGGGCGGCAGCGGGGGGCTGGGCATGGAGGGACCCTCGTCCTTGACTTCTGGGGCTGCACCTGCTGCGGACTAGCTCGGGTTGGCTTCTGGAGGGAGATGCTGAGGTGGGTGTGGGTGCCAGATGGTTATCAGGGTTGGCACCTGTGCGAGGGGTGGGGAAGAGGTGGGTTGAGAGCGACAGGCGGGCCAGGGAGCAGCAGCCGGAGGGCGCTGGCCACACTGCTCGAGGGAGCGGGTGGTCCTTTGTGGAAGGGGCGTGGGACCACACATTGCAGTGGCCCTGCCCGGCCTCTGTTACCTTGCTCCCTCTGCACGTGGCTTCCACCACGTCCACTGGCCACCGCTTACCCAGCTGGTGTCAGCTCGCAAGGTGGGCGCTCTCCTGACTCCCCGCAGCAGGTCCGCCCCTGTCGAAGCCCCTGCCGCACTGAGCCACATGTGCTTGGTTGGCCTTGACCATCCTTTCCCTGAGCACAGTCATCCTGGTGGTCTTGTTGCCTGGTCTCCAGTGCTGAACACGGAAGGGGCGCTCAGTGAACAGTGCTGAATGCAGCTCTGAGCGCCCTCTCTGGGCTGGCTGCGTGGCCTGCGTGATTTTATTCACCTTTCACCGAGAGCGGGTACAGGTAGCCCCAAGTGGTTGTTGTCGTTCCGTTGCTAAGGCATGTCCAGCTCTTTGTGGACTGCAGCACACCAGGCTTCCCTGTCCTTCGCCATCTCCTGGAGTTTGCTCAGACTCATGTCCAATGAGTCAGTGCTGCCATCCAGCCATCCCGTCCTGTCATTCCCTTCTCCTCCTGCCTTCAATCTTTCCCAGCATCAGGATCATTTCCAATGAGTTGGCTTCTCATCANCCTCTGCACGTGGCTTCCACCACGTCCACTGGCCACCGCTTACCCAGCTGGTGTCAGCTCGCAAGGTGGGCGCTCTCCTGACTCCCCGCAGCAGGTCCGCCCCTGTCGAAGCCCCTGCCGCACTGAGCCACATGTGCTTGGTTGGCCTTGACCATCCTTTCCCTGAGCACAGTCATCCTGGTGGTCTTGTTGCCTGGTCTCCAGTGCTGAACACGGAAGGGGCGCTCAGTGAACAGTGCTGAATGCAGCTCTGAGCGCCCTCTCTGGGCTGGCTGCGTGGCCTGCGTGATTTTATTCACCTTTCACCGAGAGCGGGTACAGGTAGCCCCAAGTGGTTGTTGTCGTTCCGTTGCTAAGGCATGTCCAGCTCTTTGTGGACTGCAGCACACCAGGCTTCCCTGTCCTTCGCCATCTCCTGGAGTTTGCTCAGACTCATGTCCAATGAGTCAGTGCTGCCATCCAGCCATCCCGTCCTGTCATTCCCTTCTCCTCCTGCCTTCAATCTTTCCCAGCATCAGGATCATTTCCAATGAGTTGGCTTCTCATCAGTGGCCAAAGTATTGGAGCTTCAGCTTCAGCGTCAGTCCTTCCAGTGAATATTCAGGGTTGATTTCCTTTAGGATTGGCTGGTTTGATCTCCTATCTCCTTGCAGTCCAGGGGACTTTCAAGAGTCTTCAACACCACAGTTCAAAAGCATCAATTCTTTGGTGCTCAGCCTTCTTTATGGTCCAACTCTCACATCCATACATGCTACTGGAAAAAACAGCTTTGACTAGATGGCAAAGTGATGTCTCTGCTTTTAAATATGCCATCTAGGTTTGCCATAGCTTTTCTCCAAGGAGCGTCTTTTACTTTCATGGCTGCAGTCACCATCTTCAGTGATTTTGGAGCCTAAGAAAATCCTCACATTACAGATGGGAAACCTGAGACCCAGACCTTCCTGTCACAAGGCCACCACCCACAGCAGCCATATAGGGCAGGTCGGGCGCCCAGGTTCCCCTCTTTGCAAATGGCCCCTGACTCATCCCTGACCCCAGGTGTCTGTCTTCAGGAGATGCTGCAAACCTCAGCTGCAGACTGTCTTTGAAAGACCCCTGAACCCAAACTGGATTTATCCCTGCGGTCCAAGAGCAGGAGGAGCCACCCACGGAGGGGTTTGGTCCTCCCACGGGGGACCGTGGTCTGGACGCCCTTTGGGATAACACGCTAGGTTTTCTGAGGGGTGGAGCATGTGGAGGAGGCCTGGTGGCCTGTCTGGAGATCTGACCTCTGTGTCCCCTGACGCCACCCCCTGGTGGAGCTGGCTTGCGGGCTGACCTCCTCTCCTGGATCAGCCACTGCCTCCCACCTGGCCCCACAGCTGGTGGTCTCAGGCACAAAGCGCTTCCTCTCTGGGCCAGGTGGCTCCTGTCACCCCCGTCTGGTCCCGCAGAGAGGCTAGCTGATTTGGTTCCAGAGGCTGCATGGACCTACCCTGACCCTCCACGGTTCCTGGCTCCCTCCCGATGCGACCTTGAACAAGTCTCTGCAGCTTCATCTATAAACTGGGGCCAGTAATGCCCGTTCCACTGAGAAAACCCTGAAAAAAGTCTCAGGCTAGTTTCCAGCCCACAGTGGTGCCAGTACTGTAAGAGGGAAGGGTGCAGTTCTTTGCAGGGAAGGAGGTTTGCCTGGGAGGAGTGTAAGTTCTCCTTTGCCCTGAAACGGGGAGGGGTGTGGGCTGCTGAGCCAGTGCTTTGGAAGGGGTGGGTGTGGACAGACAGGAGGCAGCTACGGAGGCGGAGGCCCCACTGCCCAGAGCCTGGGGTGAAGTATCGCCCTTTCTAGGCTTTCAAACCCACCCTCCACCCTCACTGGGCCGGGGACGTGCTCAGAGGGGCAGCAAGGTGGCCACTGGCTGCTGCTCTGTGGGTATGGCTCACCAGTGGCCTTGCAAACCAGCTCTCTTCCCAGGCCCTCATTTTCTCTGGCTTGGGAACCTGGGTGCAGGGAAGTGAAGTGAAGTGAAAGTTGCGCAGTCATGACACTCTTTGCGACTCCATGGACTTTGCAGTCCCTGGAATTCTCCAGGCCGGAAGATTGGCGTGGGTAGCCTTTCCCTTCTCCAGGGGATCTCCTCAACTCAGGGATCGAACCCAGGTCTCCTGTGTTGCAGGCGGATTCTTTACCAAGGGAAACCACAAGGGAAGGGGTGCAGGGAAGTGCTGCACAAGCCTCGCCTTCCTCAGCTGGAACACGGGGATTCAAAAGGGCCCGCCTTCTGGGGCTGCTGAAGGAGGTGACACACGTGCCAGTGCCCGCGGGCTCTCTGGGGGTGAGCTGCTGGTGTAAGCACGACTTTTGCTGTCATCGCCCATGTCACTCGTGCAGAAGGAAGGCCAGCCTTGGTGGGGATGTGTGTACAGCACTCCTCCTGGCCTCCGTGTGGGCACGCAGACCGGGGCAGCCGTGCTGTTGAGACGTCCGCCGACTGACCTGGGTGCCCACCCTGTGTGTGTGCGACAGCCCAGCGGGGCTCTGAGCGCCCCTGCTGCAAGGGGCATGGCCAGAGATGGGGTGGGGGCCAGCGCCGGGGCATAAGATGTGTCGAGGGGGAAGCCCAGCCATGGCTCAAACCAAATAGACAGCCACACAGATGCGTCTTCCAAGCCCCCGAGCCGAATGGAAAAAGTAAGAGAAAGCATGTGAGCTACTACGCAGCGCTGTTTACGTTAATTGAAATGACATGCAGACAAAACATAGAGGAGCAGTCTGCCTGAGCACACGCCATCAGATGGTGTCCGGGAAACACTCGGAGGGGCTGCCCTTTGCCGGGGAGGCAGGGGAAGGGCAGAGAGGGGCCTGGAGACCAAGCGGCAAGCCAAGGACCTGCGTGTGGACTTGGGGTGGACTGTGTGCTGTGAACTGGACAGCGGCTTCACCTTTCGAGTGCGTGCTAAGTCACGTCGGTCCTGTCCAACTCTTGCAGCTGCGGTTAAAAGAACAGTGAAAAAAGAGAAAAACAGAAAGAAGGACAAGTTCCCAGTTTGATGTGCTCCGTGAAGGCCAGAAAGATCCTGGCCCATGTCTGAAGTGGGGCAGTCACTGAGGTGCGCAGAGAGCCCAGGGCTGGCCCGCAGACACTGCCCACCGCCAGGGGAGGATGCACTGATCCCCGCTTTTTACAGTGACAGCTCTTTCCCTCCGTGTCCTGTCTCCAAGCACGGGGGCTTTTCTTGAGACGATGGCTCCCATTTTACAGAAGAGGAAGCTGAGGTCTGGGGTGGACAGGGTGACCTGAGGTCACCCCATCCATGAGGGCGGGCGGGGAAGGGGCTCTTGCCCGTGAATGACTCAGAAACACCGAGCCCGCCCAGGTCCCAGAGCTGGCCAGGCTGGGATGAACCCTGGCCAGCCAGCTCCCTGCCTCCAGCTCTCGTCCGCGCCCCCTCTGGGCCGCCGAGCATTCATCTGACTCCAGGCAACCAGTACACCCAACAAAGCTCGACAACACATGCATGTTTTTCTCCGCAGCTCAGTGTATGGGCACAGCGGGTATTCACAGCAGTCCTGAAATGCTGCTCCGGCGCCCAGGCCTCTGGCATCGTCACTGAGGATGGTTCGACAGCGTGGAGAAGGCTTTTAGCAGTGAGCCCGTTTATCATATTAGCATTCTCAGAAGATGACAGATCCCCGTTACTTGAAGCAACCACGTTACTGAGCCCAGTGCCTGCTCCCCAATCTGGATAATCCTGGATGCTTCTGAACTCTCCTGATGCTCCTGCCTCCTGCCTCTAACACCGACCACCCTGCCTCCCGCCTCCGAGGCCTGTGTTTGAACTCCAGTAGTCAGCGAGTCAGACACGACTGAAGCGACTTAGCAGCAGCAGCAGTCGGCAAGAAAATGTCCAAGATCTTCTCCAGGCTGTGCAAAGCCCTGCAATTGGTCCTGGCTGCAGGCTGTCACCTCATCTCCCCCAGGCCCTCCCCACCCGCAAGTCCCAGGCCAGTGGTTCCTAGCACAGGGCCAGCGAGGCTGGGGGCAGGCCCCCGCCGGCTCCCCTCAGCCCCCAGGCTTTTGCCTGGGATATTTCCAGATGCTTCTCCTAGGCCGGAGCAGCCCGATGCACCTACAGGCCTCGCTCACCTGTTCCCCCACCGGGAACAGGCCTGAGTGTCACAGTCACCCCACAGCATTTGCGGGCACAAGGCGACTTCCCAGGGGCACGGTGAGGCCCTTTCTTTTTTTGAGCTTGTTCCAAGGCTGCCTGAGCTGGAGAGGAAGAAACGGGCAGGGGTTCTCCAGGGGCAGGGGACCACCTGGGCACAGCCAGGAAGAGAAGCTTCGGTGGCACCAGCATAGGATGGGGTGGTGGGCTGTGTGCTCGGAGCAGGCTCCCCGGGGCAGAGCCTTAGACAGAGCTTGGGTGTCCGGCTCTGTTGCAGAAGAGGCCCAGGGGCGGGAGTACAGCTAGGGGTACAATGGGAAGAGGGGGAAGTCCCCATCTTAGGGGCGAGCGGCGGCTTGAGCCCATAGGGCTTCAGTGAGGTCTTAGGATCAAGGGCCCCTAAGTCAGTTCAGTTCAGTCGCTCAGTCATGTCCGACTTTCTGCGGCCCCATGGACTGCAGCACGCCAGTCCTCCCTGTCCATCATCAACTCCCAGAGCTTNAAGAAGGACAAGTTCCCAGTTTGATGTGCTCCGTGAAGGCCAGAAAGATCCTGGCCCATGTCTGAAGTGGGGCAGTCACTGAGGTGCGCAGAGAGCCCAGGGCTGGCCCGCAGACACTGCCCACCGCCAGGGGAGGATGCACTGATCCCCGCTTTTTACAGTGACAGCTCTTTCCCTCCGTGTCCTGTCTCCAAGCACGGGGGCTTTTCTTGAGACGATGGCTCCCATTTTACAGAAGAGGAAGCTGAGGTCTGGGGTGGACAGGGTGACCTGAGGTCACCCCATCCATGAGGGCGGGCGGGGAAGGGGCTCTTGCCCGTGAATGACTCAGAAACACCGAGCCCGCCCAGGTCCCAGAGCTGGCCAGGCTGGGATGAACCCTGGCCAGCCAGCTCCCTGCCTCCAGCTCTCGTCCGCGCCCCCTCTGGGCCGCCGAGCATTCATCTGACTCCAGGCAACCAGTACACCCAACAAAGCTCGACAACACATGCATGTTTTTCTCCGCAGCTCAGCGTATGGGCACAGCGGGTATTCACAGCAGTCCTGAAATGCTGCTCCGGCGCCCAGGCCTCTGGCATCGTCACTGAGGATGGTTCGACAGCGTGGAGAAGGCTTTTAGCAGTGAGCCCGTTTATCATATTAGCATTCTCAGAAGATGACAGATCCCCGTTACTTGAAGCAACCACGTTACTGAGCCCAGTGCCTGCTCCCCAATCTGGATAATCCTGGATGCTTCTGAACTCTCCTGATGCTCCTGCCTCCTGCCTCTAACACCGACCACCCTGCCTCCCGCCTCCGAGGCCTGTGTTTGAACTCCAGTAGTCAGCGAGTCAGACACGACTGAAGCGACTTAGCAGCAGCAGCAGTCGGCAAGAAAATGTCCAAGATCTTCTCCAGGCTGTGCAAAGCCCTGCAATTGGTCCTGGCTGCAGGCTGTCACCTCATCTCCCCCAGGCCCTCCCCACCCGCAAGTCCCAGGCCAGTGGTTCCTAGCACAGGGCCAGCGAGGCTGGGGGCAGGCCCCCGCCGGCTCCCCTCAGCCCCCAGGCTTTTGCCTGGGATATTTCCAGATGCTTCTCCTAGGCCGGAGCAGCCCGATGCACCTACAGGCCTCGCTCACCTGTTCCCCCACCGGGAACAGGCCTGAGTGTCACAGTCACCCCACAGCATTTGCGGGCACAAGGCGACTTCCCAGGGGCACGGTGAGGCCCTTTCTTTTTTTGAGCTTGTTCCAAGGCTGCCTGAGCTGGAGAGGAAGAAACGGGCAGGGGTTCTCCAGGGGCAGGGGACCACCTGGGCACAGCCAGGAAGAGAAGCTTCGGTGGCACCAGCATAGGATGGGGTGGTGGGCTGTGTGCTCGGAGCAGGCTCCCCGGGGCAGAGCCTTAGACAGAGCTTGGGTGTCCGGCTCTGTTGCAGAAGAGGCCCAGGGGCGGGAGTACAGCTAGGGGTACAATGGGAAGAGGGGGAAGTCCCCATCTTAGGGGCGAGCGGCGGCTTGAGCCCATAGGGCTTCAGTGAGGTCTTAGGATCAAGGGCCCCTAAGTCAGTTCAGTTCAGTCGCTCAGTCATGTCCGACTTTCTGCGGCCCCATGGACTGCAGCACGCCAGTCCTCCCTGTCCATCATCAACTCCCAGAGCTTACTCAAACTCATGTCCATCGAGTCAGTGATGCCATCCAACCACCTCATCCTCTGTCGTCCCCTTCTCCTGCCCTCAATCTTTCCCAGCATCAGTCTTTTCCAGTGAGTCAGTTCTTCGCATTGGGTGGCCAAAGGATTGTAGTTTCAGCTTCAGCATCAGTCCTTCCAATGAATATTCAGGACTGATTTCCCTTAGGATGGACTGGTTGGATCTCCTTGCAGTCCAAAGGACTCTCAAGAGTCTTCTCCAACACCACAGTTCAAAAGCATCAATTCTTCGGCACTCAGCTTTCTTTATAGCCCAACTCTCACATCCATACATAACCACTGGAAAAACCACAGTCTTGACTAGATGGACCTTTGTTGGCAAAGTAACATCTCTGCTTTTGAATATGCTGTCTAGGTTGGTCATAACTTTTCTTCCAAGGAGTAAGTGTCTTTTAATTTCATGGCTGCAGTCACCATCTGCCGTGATTTTGGAGTCGCCCCAAAATAAAGTCTGTCACTGTTTCCCCATCTATTTGCCATGAAGTGATGGGACTGGATGCCATGATCTTAGTTTTCTGAATGTTGAGCATCAACTTTTTCTCTCTCCTGTTTTACTTCCATCAAGGGTGTACTCTGCATGTAGGATAAATAAACAGGGTGACAACACACAGCCTTGACGTACTCCTTTCCCAATCTGGGACCAGTCCATTGTTCTATGTCTGATTCTAACTGTTGCTTCTTGACCTGCAGGAGGCAGGTAAGATGGTCTGGTATTCCCATCTCTTTAAGAGTAGTCATTGCCACAATGTATCAGACAGACTCTTTGCTGCCAACAACAGGAACACAACTCAGATTGATTTAAACAAAAAATGGCTTCCCCAATGAGGAAGTCCGTGTGCAAGCTGGCTTCAGGAGTAGCTGGATCCAGGAGCTCCACCCATGTCAATGGGACTCAGCGTCTCTTCATCCCCATTCTTGCTTCTGTCTTGGCTCTCTGCACAGAGGGGGGCAAGAAGGCCCTAAAACTCTATTTCTGTTATAGTTTATAGCCAAAGAGGAGAGACCTCTCACAGGTCCATACAGCAAATGTCCAGGAAAAACAGAAGGCTGGGCCTGGATCATGGACCGTGTCCTGTGGCTGGCAGGGCTCAGCCGCGTAGAGCCACACTGAGCGTTTTCCCTATAGGAAGAGGGATTCATTATCAAAGGAGGGGTGGGAATGATGGACACAATGAAAACCACACCCCATACCTACAGATCAGTTAGGGCACAGATGGCTGGGAAGAAATAGCAATTGATCTCTCTGAGGTGTCTGCAACGGCGAGCCCTAAACCCAGTCCAGCCTCTATGAAGTAAGTCGTCACCATCTGCAGAGCCCGCAGCTGATTGGTTCTGGGGAGTTAGCTGACCAGCTCTGCTGGGGGCCTCTGGGAAGCTCCCCCCTCCCCCAGCGTCCCTGGGGGAGAGATGCTTCCTCTCTCCTAGTTCTTGGGCCTTGTCGGGCCTGAGTGTGACACCAGAAAGGCTGCTGCCATCTAGCCACCAGCTCTGAGGGTGCGAGAGCAGGGAGAGGAGGTGGACCTGGTGCCCTGGGGGCCCTCCCGCCGAGGCGCCTGCACGGAGCCCTCCCTGTTGCTGGCTAGTGGTCAGGAAACCCATTTGAATAAGAGTCAGCTGTGATTAAAAAAAAAACAAAAACTGGTCTTAAAACTCAACATTGAACAAACTAAGATTGTGGCATCCAGTTCCATCACTTCATGGCAAATAGATGGGGGAAAAAGTGGAAAGAGTGACAGACTTTATATTCTTGGGCTCCAGAATCACTGTGGACAGTGACTGAAGCCATGAAATTAAAAGCCGTTTGCTCCTTGGAAGGAAACCTATGAGAAACTCAGATGGCATATTATCAAGCAGAGACATCATTTTGCCAACAAAGGTCTGTATAGTCAAACTATGGTTTTTCCAGTAGTCATGTACTGACGTGAGAGTTGGACTATGAAGAAGACTGAGTGCCAAAGAATCGATGCTTTCAAATTGTGGTCCTGGAGAAGACTCTTGTGTCCTTTGGATAGCAAGGAGATCAAACCAGTCAATCCTAAAGGAAATCAACCCTGAATATTAATTGGGAGGACTGATGCTGAAGCTCCAATACTTTGTGGTCACCTGATGCAAAGAGCCAACTTATTAGAAAAGACCCTGATGCTGGGAAAGATTGAGGGGAGGAAGAGAAGGGGGTGACAGAGGATGAGATGGTTGGATAGCCTCACTGACTCAATGGACATGAATTTGAGCAAGCTCTGGGAGATAGGGAAGCCTGGCGTGCTGCAGTCCATGGGGTTGTAGGGAGTCGGATAGGAATTAGCGACTGAACAACAACAGCTGGGACTGGAGGCCGAAGCCACTCTAATTGATATCAGTTGTCGTGTTTTCTGTGGCACCGAACAGAGATGTATGTTTCACAACTTGCTAGTCGAGTTCATGAACTTTTGACAGCTCCATCGCGTATCCGGAAGTTGTAAAACTGTTCCTCCTCTGGGCATGGGGCTGTGCGTGGAGGGTTTTTGCTGTACAGATGGGGTCCCCAAATTACCCACTGGAGCTGTGCAAAAGGAGCATTCCTTACCGACTCTCGTAGAATTGCGCAGATGCTGAAACCCACAGACCTGATCGAGCTGCAGCCCGCCCTTCTCCAGGACTCTGGATTATTTACGCTCGGGGGAGACCGAGAGGCTGGGTGACATGGAAAGCTTGGGTAAGCTTGGTCTTGTTAATGATTTCAGTCCTAGGGCCCAGCGCACACTGAGAGGTCACTGAAATAACTGTTGAATTGATGGTCTTCCCCACTACAGACCATGAACTGTTGGACTGAGTGGACGGATGGGTGGATGAGTGGGTGGATTTTGGATGGCTGGAGAGACAGGTGGAGCTTCCTGATCCGGGGAAGCAGGCGTTCAGACTGGGCTCTCGTTCTTCCAAGGAAGCCCAGCATTTTTGCCTCTAGTCAAGGAAGGCATGGGTTTCCTAGGTAACTCAGTGGTCCCCTACACCCTGGGCTCTGAAGTGAAGTGAAGTCTCTCAGTCGTGTCTGACTCTTTGTGACCCCATGAACTGTAGCCTACCACACTCCTCCGTCCATGGGCTTTTCCAGGCAAGAGTACTGGAGTGGGGTGCCATTTTCTTCTCCAGAGGATCTTCCCAACCCAGGGATCGAACCTGGGTCTCCTGCATTGTAGGCAGACGCTTTACCATCTGAGCCACCAGGGAAGCCCCCACCCTGGGCTCTAGCAGCTCTCAAAGAGGGGCCAGTGAGGATTCTGTATGCCAGCTCAGGGCCCAGCAACCTCACCCAGATCCTCCTGAGGCCCTGTTCCAGAAGGCTTGGGAGGAGGTCATGGGAGGAGGGGAGAGTGAGGGGCAGGGATGTGGCGCCTGGGCAGACATGCCCCCTGCCCATTCAGTCCTGAGCTCCTGATTCAGGGCAGACTTCTTCCAGGAGTAAGTTCCAGGACAGAGAGCAGGAATCAGGGAATTGGTTCTGAGGTTCAGGATTGAGAAACATAGGCAGACTCAGCGACATGGCAGGGGAAATGTCCGGCAGGATGTCTGTGTGAGAAATTAGACTTGGTGGTGACGTTAGGAAATGGGGCTCCAGGGTCTCCAGGGTCTTAGCATCCTGCAGCCCTAGGGGGCGGCCTGCGTTCTGTGGGAATGGCTCCCCAGCGTCACAGTGCGTCGCTGAGCCTGCAGAGGTGGCCTGGCTCCCCCTCATCCATGGAGGGGCCTGAGTGTGGGAGCCTGGGGCTGTGTGTACACGAGGGTGTGTGCAAGCATGTGTGCCTGGGGCTCTGGGTAGAATCGCCCACGTGTGCACGCCTGCCCGTCTGCTGTCCGTGCGTCCTGTGTGTGTGTGTGTGTCTCTCCGTGCACAGCGGTGAGAAGCTGCACCTGAGAAGGGGCCAGGCCTCCGAATCCTCCTGGAACACGGCACTCTCACAGCCCGCTCCAGCGCAGCGGCTCCACACTCAACAGAAACGCTCTTCAAGGCTCTGAAGGCGCAGATCTCAGGTCCACCCGCGTCTGAGTAACCAGAGTTCTCTGCACCCTGAGTGTCGCCAGGAGTGTTTCTGAGCCTCTTGGAAACAGGAGGCCATGCTGGACGCTGCCAGGACTCAGGCAGTGCTCCCAGGCCACAGAGGAGGACAGTTTGGGAGAGAGGATGGGGTGCGTTTGGGGCTGGGACGGGGTGGTCTCTGCCGTCAGCTCCAGCCCTGTCAGGTGTGGGAGGACCTGGGCCCCTGCTGTCCCACCCCAATGGCACCCCTCAGTCCCGGACATCTGACTGCCCCCCTGCGTACTGGGGCCTGGGGGTCCTCTCTCCTCAGGGACCTTGTAAACCACCGCCCTCTTTCTCATCGCTGTCTTGGAGTCCTGGCTCTCCCTGACTCAGTTTCCCCAAACTTCCAGGTGGCAACAAGGCACCCGGGCCTCTGTACAGATGCCAGATACCCACCAGGCTCCACCGACTACAGCCAGAATGAACCTTCTAGTGGGCTATGATCAAGCCCCATCTAGATACTGGGACATCTCGCTGAGAGGCCAAGGCAGGCCATCCACCACAGTAACAGCTAAAACCTCTAGTGAGCTTGGCTATGTGAGCTGTGTGTACTGGGAACACCCATAGTCACTTGAATAGTGAGGTGCCACTTTCAACCCTATTTTTCAGAGAAGAAATCAAATAAGAGAGAGGTTAAGTCATTTGCCCAAGGTCACAGTCACAGAATCGGAGCATAGATTTTCTTTTTTATGGTTTATTACAGGATATTGGGGCTTCCTAGGTGGTGCTAGTGGTAAAGAACCCGCCTGCCAACACAGGAGATGTAAGTGGCACAGGTTTGACCCCTGGGTTGGGGAGATCCCCTGGAGGAGGGCATGACAGCCCACTCCAGTGCTCTTGCCTGCAGAATCCCACGGACAGAGGAGCCTGGCATGCTACAATCTAGAGGGATGCACAGAGTCAGATATGAGCAAAGCGACTTAACACGCATGGATATCAAACATAATTCCCTCTGCTATAAAAGTACATCATGAGAAATGCTGGGCTAGAAGAAGCACAAGCTGGAATCAAGATTGCTGGGAGAAATATCAATAACCTCAGATATGCAGATGACACCACCCTTATGGCAGAAAGTGAAGAGGAACTAAAGAACCTCTTGACGAAAATGAAAGAGGAGAGTGAAAAATTTGGCTTAAAGCTCAACATTTAGAAAATGAAGATCATGGCATCCGGTCCCATCACTTCATGGGAAATAGATGGGGAAACAGTGGAAACAGTGTCAGATGTTATTTTTTGGGGCTCCAAAATCACTGCAGATGGTGACTGCAGCCATGAAATTAAAAGACGCTTACTCCTTGGAAGAAAAGTTATGACCTAGTTAGCATATTGAGAAGCAGAGACATTACTTTGCCGACTAAGGTCCGTCTAGTCACGGCTATGGTTTTTCCAGTGGTCATGTATGGATGTGAGAGTTGGACTGTGAAGAAGGCTGAGCGCCAAAGAATTGATGCTTTTGAACTGTGGTGTTGGAGAAGACTCTTGAGAGTCCTTTGGACTGCAAGGAGATCCAACCAGTC
>SJYA01004068.1:0-38726 GCA_006410615.1 Neotragus moschatus | reverse complement strand
CCAGGAGACGATTCTTTGGTTGTCTGCGTACATCGCCGGAGCCCTCCAAAATGCTGAGTTTCTCTTTGCGAGAATATGTTGCCCATTAACTTGTAGAAAAAAGTTTATCTGGAGGAGCCTTTTAGCTTTGACTCTGGGAGGGAGTGAAACATTTTGGGGTGTGCGGGGTGAGGGGGGGCGGGGCGCGCAGGGCAGGGGACAGGGCTGAGCGCCCAGCTCCGGGGTTGGCATGGCCACCTATTACACAGATGGGCAGACAGGGCCAGGTAGCCACCCGACCTGTGCTGTGTCACCTCCCTTCTCCCTCCACAAACAAAACCAAAACTCCTGCTCCGGCCTGGGGTCCCTGGGATGTGTAGGCAGGGACCCCTCATCCCAGCCTCTCCTGCTTAATATCTCGGCAGAGCCTGATGTAAAAGACACTGAGGCTGCAGGAGCCTTGATGCTGATACAGACATGGGTGGTGGCGGGTGCCCCGCAGGGACCAGGAAAGGACAGGGTGAGTGCCCCGCCAGGGCAGGTTCCGTGTGTCCCTGCTTTGGCACCAGGCGCGTTGCTGGCTTTCTCTTGACTTGAGCCCTGAAAGGGGGATTTGTGTTTTTTTGGGGGGCAGGTTGTACTTTTAGCTGAAGCTGTCCCAAGGGGTGGCCCCTGTTAGAGATGCAGCCCAGCCCCAGGCCTTCCTGCTGGTGGGATGGTGGCCTGCAGGCTTCAGCGCCCCTTCCTGTGACAGATGGTGGTGTCGTAGGTACGGGGCTTGGGTCCTGAATGCACAGAGCAGAGACTGAATCACCCAGGAAGGCATCTGCACAGTTTGCAAAGAGGGCGGCTCCCTGTCCTGAGCTGCCCGGGTGCCCAGGGCCATGGAGCATTCTGTCCCAGCTCCGTGGGTCTGTGCTGTGACCCCTGCTTGCTGAGTGCAGGGCACCTGCTCCGTCCGAGTGGCTGCGTGGCTCTCTTGACCTCCCGTAATTCGTGCTGCAGCTGTTGGGGGAGGGGGGTTGTACTGTTGACGGTCAGCCTGAGTGTTCATGACTGGACTCGGTCAAGTTGGTGCAGGAACAGGCTCTCCCTGGCAGTGGAGTTGCCTGGGGCTTGGCTCACCCTTCCGCTGTGCTTAATCTCTGGCTCTACTTAGAAGCTGTGGCTGAGAGCGAGTTAATTAATCCCATTTTACAGATGGGAAAGCCAAGGCTCAGGGGTGGGGGCGCCAGTGGCTGGGCCCCGGCTGCGAACTGGGATTTGCCATCAGGCCGTCTCCCAAGAAGGCCACCCCTCTTCCCGCTGGGCCGTGCGCGCCAGCATCCTGGGGAACGTTCTTACTCTGTCCCGCTCAGCCACGGTGCAGCCCGCTTTCCTTGTAGGGAATGTGAACTGAGGGCCTACTGTGTGCTGCCTTGTACTAGGCATGTGGTGTGCCTTCTTGAATTTAATCCTCACGGTCACCTTAGGAGGTAGCTCTCCTGTTCCCACTTTGTGCATGACCCCCAGAGATGTGAGGTATTGAGGCTCCCATCCATGCGTTCACTCATTCGTTCACTCATTCTTGTGCAAACCGAGGTGCAGTCGGCAGGTCCCAGCCCTCCTGTAACTTGCGGTGTGATGGGCCAGGTGGTGGAGCGGGAATGGCGGCCAGAGGGAGGGGCTGGGAGGGCAGAGGTGGGCTCTGGTCCCTGGCCACCCATCCTGCACCCGCTTCCCCTTTGGCCTTGGCTCACCTGGCTCAGAGGCCTTCCTGGACTTTAGACCTTGATGCCATCAGGGCTCAGAACTTGTGAGCAGCCTCTGTGGTTGTTGGCAGTGCCGGGGAGCGGGGGCGAGATGGGGCCGTGTCTGTCCCTTGGGTCCGGGGCCTCTCCCCCTGACCTGCTCAGGGGCCGGCTCTCAGCTTTGGACGCTCTGCCCCGATCCCTAGCCCCGATCTTTCCTCCTTGGGTCTGCGGTAATTAGCCTGTGGCAGGTTGTGCCGTCATGTTTCGGATCAGTGTCAGTACCTGAAAAATGTCCTGTTCCAGTGGTGTGTGTCCCTCTGTGGCTTCTGTCCCTGGCACTGGGCTGTTTGCTAAAGTGTTGTTAGTGCCTGTTTAATTAGTAGTTTGAATGGAGTCATTAAATTCCCGTAACCCGTTAGGATGCAGTGGTCCTCTATAAAGACAGAAAGGGGCTGCTGTCCTTAACTTTGTCTTGTCCCTTTTTGGATCAGGATGCACTGAACCTCTCTCTTCAAATTAACATGGGAAACCCCGGTGTAAACGTGTTCACCCAGGTTAGTAGCATGCCTGTGAATGCATTCGAGGTTATATATAGGAGGATGAGATTTTATGGGGGAGAAAACCACACAAGTATATGTGTGTGTGTGTACCTTTCCCTCTGGGAGCACCCTAAACAGCCCTGGCTCCCAGGACCCCAGTGCCAGGTCTTCTCATCGTCACAGGAAGGAGAAGGGACTAGGGGTCCCCTTTGCTTTATGACTGTTGACTTGGGTGTGTTCCTGGAAACTGAAATGTCTTCCCTGGCAAATTCCACATACGAACTTCTCCAAGGTGCCTGGGGAGTCAAAGGTCTGGGGCTCTGGTCTGGGCCCTGACTCCACCTGGATGGTGACCTTGAATAAGTCATTTCCCTTCTCTGGACATCAGTTTCCCCCTCTGGCCTTGCCAGGTGGCGCCTGTGGTACAGAACCCGCCTGCCAATGTACGAGACGTAAGAGATGTGGGTTGGATCCCTGGGTCGGGGAGATCCCCAGGAGGAGGGCATGGCAACTAACTCCAGGATTCTTGCTTGGAGAATCCCATGAGCAGAGGAGCCTGGCAGAGTCGGACACTCCTTAAGTGACTTAGCATGCATATATGTGACCCCATGGACTGTAGCCCTCCAGGCGGCTCTTGTCCGTGGGGTTTTCCAGACAAGAATCATGCACTGGGTTTCCGTTTCCTTCTCCAGGGCACTTTCCCAGACCGAGGATGGAACTTGAGTCTCCTGCGCTGGCTGGCAGATCCTTTAGCACTGAGCCACAAGGGAGGCCCATGTGGTACATGCTGATGCTGCTAAGTCGCTTCAGTCGTGTCCGACTCTGTGCGACTCCAGGAAAGGCAGCCCACCAGGCTCCCCCGCNGGATGGAACTTGAGTCTCCTGCGCTGGCTGGCAGATCCTTTAGCACTGAGCCACAAGGGAGGCCCATGTGGTACATGCTGATGCTGCTAAGTCGCTTCAGTCGTGTCCGACTCTGTGCGACTCCAGGAAAGGCAGCCCACCAGGCTCCCCCGCCCCTGGTATTCTCCAGGCAAGAACACTGGAGTGGGCTGCCATTTCCTTCTCCAATGCATGAAAGTGAAAGGAAAAGGGAAGTCGCTCAGTCGTGTCCGACCCTCAGCGACCCCATGGACTGCAGCCCACCAGGCTCCTCCGTCCATGGGATTTTCCAGGCGAGAGCACTGGAGTGGGGTGCCATCGCCTTCTCCGCATGTGGTACATATGTACCATTTAAAAACCAAGCTCCTCTCTCATACTGATCTTCAGAGCAGAACACACTGATCGGTTTCGATCACTGAGATGCAGGGGTTGCCTGTGTGAGATTTGGCTAGGGTTCCCGAGGTGGGGGTGGGGTTTTCAGAGAACCACTGGGTTTTAGATGCCCAACCTTTCCCTGATCTGAGGCTTCCGTGATGGGGAGGCAGTCATTAGAAAGAGTATCAGACTGCGGAGTGAAGACAGCTTTGTCCTGTATGGCTGTGTGACCTTGGACAAGTCATTTCTACCCCTCTGCCTCCGTTTCCTCACCTGTAAAACGGGGTCATGGAAAGCGTGTTCTGAAGTTTGGATGAGGTCATGCTCGCCAGGTGCTGAGAACAAGGCCTCTTGCTGAGCGAGCCCTCCAGACATTCTGACTCACACACAAGCAAGATGAATCTCACATCATTATGTCATTACCTGCCTGGCTCCTTTTGGAATCTAACTTGAAGCTGGATCCCTAGTTTCCATTCTTAAAGGCATTTAGCCTCTTGGCTGGCTCAGGCGGTGAACCAGCTCTGGGAGGTGGTGAAGGAATCGAGAAACTTCATTGCATATATAAAAGCCGCAAATGGTCATCAGCCACAGTGATTAATACGTGCGCTTGGTAAAGTTCAAGGTCTCCAGCAAGAACACACAGGATCCCGGCTCGGGGAAGTGAAGTGTTTGGATTTAATAGAAGGAGTCAGTTGCAGTCATTAGTATATGCTGAAATCACAGGGCAATCTTGTAAAGTTAAATTCAATTTACTTTTCTACTGAAATTGTGCTTGCTGTGTTATTTAACCAGTCTGGGGTTTCTTGGCATGGGTTAAAAGGACAATAAAGATAAAAGAATACCTGTAAGTAAATAGTAGGGTTTCACAGTAGAATCTATCGTTTTTCTCCTCCTTCAATTATATCCCAGTGTTCATTTTGTGTTGGTTTTTATAACTGGAGCCTTCCAATGGGACGCTGTGAAGGAGACCACCCTAGCTGTGGAAGCTTGATGCAATTAATACAGTCTGTCTGGAAAGTGGCCTTATTTCTGGAAGTTTTATGTTAATGATATGGTCTGCGCTTTGCACATTTCATACTAGAATGAGAAGCAAGCCGTAGTTTCATTTCGGACTGGGTTTGATTAACACTGGAGGATGAGTGGGCAGCCACAGGGCGACGTGGACCAAGATGGCAGTGCTCACCAGGCCCCCGCTGGGGCACCGCCTCCATCCTGGGGCGGGGGAGGGTGCAGAGGCGCCCTGCTGGGGCATGGGGCCTCCATGGAGACCTTGGAGGGAGGGGTGAGTATGGGTGAGGAGGAGAAGTTGAGTGTGAGCGCACGTGTGTGGACAGAAGCCCTGTCCGGGAAGGTTCCAGACACGCCCTTGCCTTTCTCCTGATTCTCGCTGCAGAGTCGCGTGCCTTGTGGGGTCTTTCTGGGCTCACCAGGTCCCAGGGGCCGTCGGGGGGTTAGCTAACTGTTGGAGGAAGGGCTCTCGGGAGTTATTAAAAATGTAAAGAGTCATCTGTATGCCCTGTGCTGATGTCTATATCGCTGGAGGGCGCCGGCTGTCCCACCGTCGGTGGTGACTGGCGTCTGCTCCGGTGTCTGTCTGCTGGCCTCCTAAGAGCTGCATGGCTCCCTGATCAGAGGAAGCTGCCTCTCCAGCCTGGCAGAGGTGGCCAAGGCTGGCAGGGCTTGAGTGGACTCCAGGGAAGTCCCCTGTCCCCCAGAGCTACAGACCCAGATCTCGTCTGACACCGCCAGGCATCAGAGGGGGTTTGGGGGCCAGGAGGGGCCTGTGCTGCCTAGTGGGGCCTGGGGCACCTACCCGGGTGACTGTCCTTAGATAAAAGGGGGGTCCCGGCAACATCCCTGAATGGAGGCCGCCGCACTGCCTCGCCAGATTCCACTTGCCTCTCTGAGCCGGCCCTTCAGACGTTCCGAAGGCAGAGCTAAATCAAAGAATTCTGTTCAAAATCCGCACAAGATGTTGCTGTTTTTCTGCTCTGACAGGAGAGGCATTTGGAAGTGCAGTTTCTTTCTTTCTTTCTTTCCTTTTTTTTTTTTTATAGCTGTCTTAAAAAGGAGTTTGGCTGTTTAGCACAGCTGGTGCTCATTACATTATGCGCTGGCAATAAAATAGCATGTGTAATTAATTTTTAATGCAGCGCTGGGTGCAGCGCTTTAAAGCTCTTAGTGGATGAGAAGGACCAGCACTGGCCACCGACATCACAGATCTCAGAGCAGGGCGGCCACGTTCTGCAGCTTGAAAGGAGATCCGAACGGGGCGGAGGAGGCTGGGCGCCCTCTGCATGGATGGAGTGGCCCAGAAATGGGTCTGCCTCCAGTGACCCGAAGACTTGAGTTAACTTTTTAATGATCTGGGACCAGGGGTCCTGAGAGATCATCTTACCCAACCCGTTCATCGTCCGGAGGGGGGACACTGAGGTATAGACTGGGGAAGAGGCCACAAGACGTGCTGTGTGGCACAACTCTGTCCTTCCCTCAGCCTCTGCCCACTAGACATCACTGCCCCTCTTGAGTTCATCTTGGAAACTGGAGAGGGAAATTCATCATCTGGCTGAAGCCATGTGATACATGCAGTTAGATTTGGCAACTGCTAGAATTTTTGTTTTGGGGAGCCCTGAACCTAGCCTCTTGGACCCCCAGTTTTTCCACCTGCGGTGGGGCCCTGCATCCATGCATCCCAGCTTTGAGACTTTCTGTCGTTGTCCTTTGATTGCTGGCTGCCCCATCCCTTCTGTGGCTCATCTCTTCTGTGGCATGGATTTATGCCGTTGTGACATAATTAAAAAATTAAATGCCGTTGTGGACACACATTGGTGGAAGCGCTGCAGGCGTTGTGGGAGGCTCCAGAGATGGGACCGTGCTCTCTCCTTGTTCTCAAGGTGCGCTGGTGTTAATATGTGACCCTGGGCTAGCTGCTGGCTTTCTCCAAACCTCAGTTTACCCAGCTGAGAAATGGGGACCCTAGAAGCACCCACTTTTCATCCCTGCCTTGGAGCGTCCCCTGATTGGCCTCCATCCTGGGGTGGCCACAGCTGATTGCCAGCACGTGGGGAAGCACAGACAAAGGGAAGTTTGGGGAGCAGGGAGGAGAAGCCTGGCCTTGGGTGCTCCATACCCCGGTGACTTGGTTGCCATCTCTTTGAACGTCTGTCCTGGGAGGTTTTCTTAGCAGGAATGAAAGAGGAGGAAGGCCCAGTGCCATCACTGCCCCTAAGACTTGCCACTGTGTCTCAGGGGCCTGACAGGACCCAGCACCGTTCTGGGCACCGTGCATACCTCACTCAGGCACCCATCCTCGTAACACCTGGAAGGAAAGGCAGCCGCATCCTTTCTGTTTTGCAGATTTTTTTTTTTCCTCTTTAATGTGACGTGTGGGATCTTAGTTCCCTGGCCAGGGACTGAACTCGCAGCCCTCTGTAGTGGAAGTGCAGCGTCTTAACCACTGGGCCACAGGGAAGTCCCACCCATCCTTTTGCTCATGAGGATACTGAGGCTCAGAGAGGCTATAGAACGTACCAAGGCTCACACAGCACACAAAGAGCCAAGCTGAGATTGAAACGTGGATCTGGCCCGCCCTGGAGTCCTGTTCTGGGCTGTTCCCCTGGCTTCACATTGTTGGGCCGCTTGGTGGCTCAGAGGCAAGTGACAGGAAAGGCAGGTCACCCGTGGGAAGTCAGGTCGCGTTTGGATACGGTCCTGGGAGAGTCCCCTGCGTCTTCCTTCCTCCGTGGGTCCTGCTGCTGCCTGATTTGGGCTGGACGTGGAGGTCCAGGAATGAGCGCCCTGGGGTCTCTGCCCTAGAGGACCCCACAGTGGTGGTGGGGGTGGACAGACACTGGGAGATACATGCTCCGTAAGGCCTTTCTCTGCTTAAGGGAAATTACGCAACTGGGCTCGTGGGAGCTGGGAGGGTCTCGGAGGACCACTGGGGTTCTCCTCATGGAGGAGAGGTGCGGGGGAGAATGGACTCCTTCCCAGGTGTGGCTGGGTGACAGATGTGTGCATGGGCATCCCACTGACCCTGTGAGCCCCCCTGTAGCCTCAGCTGGCCCTCAAGGGGTCCGACTTATTAGTGACTTAAGAAAGGACAGAGTATCGGACCCTCAGCGCCCCCACGGGGAAGTTTTGACGCTGAAGAAGAGGCCTGGAGCGTGGGGGAAGATTGTGTCATCAGATTGCCCTCGAGTTCCTTCTTGGGCCGGTGGACTTGGAGCCCAGTCTGAGTCTTCCCAGGGCTTGAGTTGGCCCAGCCTTCTGGAGCTGGTGGGTGCTGAGACCCTGCAGAGGCGTGCTCCCGTCTGTGAGAGCAAGCGGATGGAAGCACACGGGGGTGCCATGAGAGCCTCAGGTTTGCACGTGGTTTCCTGGAAGCAATTTCTCCTCCAGAAGAAACCCACTTTCGCCGTCCTTATAGCTGGAGGTGTTTGTGGCTGCTTTTTTTTTTTTTTTTTTGGTGGGGGGAACAAGATGTCCTTGACTTTTCAAACCCGAAGGCTGGGCGGGGCAGAGGAGGGACTGCGTGCTGTACATATTTCACAATCAAACCCAAATTGTCTAAACCATGAAATAAAGTTTATCCAAACATAATCAGGGCTGGCCAATTTAATCCAAAAAGCAGTGGGAAGAAACCCTTGGCGGGCAGGGGTCCCTCTGTGGTACTCTGCCACCCAGCGTCGTACCAGCGGGGGTGGGGGGTGGAATCTGTAGCCTGCCCGAGGTGCCCACCCCCTCCTTGGGGGCGTTATTTAATAATAATCCGAGAGCCCGGGGTGGGGGGTGACGTGTGACCAGGTGGGGGATGCGACCACGATGGGTTCCTCTCCCATCAGGGTGCTTACAGGCAGCAGGGAGCCATCAGGTCACGGCCAGTTCATCCTTTCTGTGTGTCCCCGCCCACCCCACTCCCCAGCCTCAGGCTCTCTGCTGGGGGCCTTCCCACACACTTAAGGATCTCTCTCAGGAAGGTAACCTATTCTGTAGGTCACCAGTGAGGTGACCTTGACCAGAGAGGTGATTTGACTTGCTCCACAGAGCACAGCTGCTAGAGGGCAGAGGTCCCCTTGGGTGTGGGGGCCACACGCTGCGCTTCTCCCTTCCTGGCTCCGGACTGCCCACCCCGCTGGCCTTCCACGTGGCAGGTGTGAGGGAGGGGGCAAGGGAATGAATCAGGGCCTGGGCCGATTGGAGGACCTGTGATTCATGGTTTCAGCACGAGGGGTCAGAGGGCTCGGAAGTTCTTCTCCAGGGAGGTCAGTGCAACAGTGGAGTCACTCCCTGCAGAGACGGGAGCAGCTGGAATCTTTTCCTAAGCCCAGACACTTTTAATGATGGCCTTTTGTTCACGAGAGGTGAGGAAGGGCTGGTGAGACCAGGCCCGTGGCGCCTGAGTCGGCCTTGGAGCCATGTGTAACCAGTGTTTCCTGAGGCAGGCGCCCTCTGTGAATTTCCTGGTGTTTTATGAACCAGCATCGAGCTTTTTCTTGCTTCCCTGGTGGCTCAGGGGTAGAGAATCCGCAGGAGACGCAGGTTCGGTCCCTGGGTCGGGAAGGTCCCCTGGAGGAGGAAATGGCCACCCACTGCAGTATTCTTTGCCTGGAAAACTCCATGGACAGAATAGCCGGGTGGGCTCAGTCCATGGGGTTGCAAAAAGAGTCGGGTGTGACTTAGTGAGTGAGCCGGCATGCACAATTCTGTCTTGCTTTAACAGCAGGGAAACCATGGCCTGAGGGCCCGCTGTGTGCTCTCGGCTGCGTACGTACAGTCGTTTCTACCGATCCTTTCTCACAGCAGTGTGAGGCTGTGTGTGTTGAAAATATTTTTTAGTTATTGTGGTAAACAGAAAAGCATGACACAAAGCATGAAATTTAGCATCTTAACCATTTTTAGTCAAGTGGCATTAAGTCCACCCAGCTTATTCTGCTTCCATCACCGCTATCCATCGCAGGCACTTTGTCACCCCAGATCGAAACTCTGTGCCCGTTAAACGCTCACTGCCCATCCGCCCCGCTCCCAGCCTGCAAGCACCTTTCACTCCGTCCTGTCTCTCCGAACTTGGCCGCTCTGGGGGCCTCCTGTGAGTGGAGTCATGCAGTACTGGCCTTGCGGGTCACTCAGCACCGCGTCCTCCGGGTTCCTCCGTGTCGTGGCCTGTGTTCGGATCGCCTTGCTTTCTATTTATCCTTTTGGAGTCTGCTTTACTGGAGTGTAGCTGATTTACGTTGTTCTCTGAGTTGTGGGTGTCCAGCTAAGTGGTTCAGTTGTGCGCATGCCTGTACCCACTGTTCTTCTGATTCTTTTCCCGTGCACATTACACCTTCCTGTTGAAGGCTGAGTCATACTCATTGTGCGGATTGACCACAGATGCGCCATTCATCCTGCGATGGACGCTGGTTTATTTCCACCTTTGGCCACTGTGAATGGTGCTGCTGGGAATGTGGGTGTGTGCGTAATGGTTAGAGACCCTGCTTTCAGGGTGGTGAGTACCCAGGGTGGAATTGCTGGATCACACGGTAGTTCTGCTCATTGAGGAGACACCCACCTGTTTCCCACGGCGTCTGCATCCTCTTACATTCCCACCGGCAGTGCTCAAGGGGCCCAGTATTTCCACCTCCTCACCCGTAGCTGACCGTTGGTTGAGGTGTATAGCTGAGGACTCCAAGCCTCAGGGATGTGGACACCAGCTGGCCCAGGTTATGTGGTTAGTAAGCCTGAGAGTCCGGGCAGGAACCAGCCTCTGGACTCAGACTTGGTGCCTGCGGCTGTGGTCCTGGGCCAGTGTCTTCGGTCCCTTGAGGGCCTTTAACGTCATTTGTAAAGGCTTCCCCCCAGTGGCCCCATCTCCTCCGTTGCTGGTTTTCAGCTGTCACTAAGCATTTCATTAGCTTGAGCCTTGGGGGGAAGAAGATTTTGCAAGTGGACAGTTTTCGCTGTCCTTTCTGCTGTGTCTTCAGGGCGTTGCTCTGGGTTCAGGTCAACAGGAAGAGCGTGTATTTAGGGTGGGGACCCTCGGGGGCCAGGGAGAGCCGGTTGGTGTCTGAGGGTCCCTGTGGCCCCTCTCTGAACCTCTCCTGTCTGCAGGGGGTCCATTGTCACACTAGCCCTGCTGGCATGGGAGGGGTTGAAGAACAGGCATCCTGCGCTGGGCTATAGGCAACTCCCTGGGTCTGCTTTTCTGATCAAGAGGCCTCGGGTCCTTGTTAAAGGGACAGTACTGAAATTGTTAGTCTCTCAGTCGTGTCTGACTCTTTGTGACCCCGTGGACTGTAACCTGCCAGGCTCCTCTGTCCATGGGGATTCTCCAGGCAAGAATACTGGAGTGGGTAGCCATACCCTTCTCCAGGGGATCTTCTGGACCCAGGGATTGAACCTGGGTCTCCTGCATTGCAGGTGTATTCTCTTCCTTCTGAGCCACCAGGGAAGCCCTTGTAGGATAGGGTGGGGCTTATCACGCAGAGCTGTGATTGCTCTCTGTGGCCCTAGGGTTGCTGTAGCAAATGACCACAGTCTGGGTGCCTTCGAACAGCAGGAGTTTGTTATCTCACAGTTCTGAATGCTGCCAGTCCACAAGCATGGTGCCAGTTGGGCCGTGCTCCCTCCAAAGGGGAGAATATTCCAGCTTCTGGGGGCTCCAGGCATCCCTTGACTTGCGGCCGCATCCTTCCTGTCTCTGCTGCTATGGTCACGTGGCCTCCTCCTTGGGATCTGTCTGCTCTCTGGGATAATTAAAACGAAAAGGGCAACTGTCATTGAGCCCACCTGGATAATCTGGGATGATGTCATCTCATATCCTGAGCTTAATTCTGTCTGCAGTGACCCTTTTCCCAAATAAGGTCACATTCACAGATTCTAAGGATTTGGTTAGAAACATCTAAGGACGCTTCATTTCAGGGGTGGCCATGCAACCTGTTCCTGGGCTGTGAGCCCCTCCAGGGCAGGAACTCCAATCGGTGCTCTCTGTGAACTCTCAATGCCTGGCACAGATTCAGGCACAGGCAGGGCACGCCCCACAAGTGTGGTGGGTTGAACTTGGAGCTGACCTCAGTGGAATGACCACATGTTCCTTTCCCCAGGAGGTGATGATTCTCCGACACAGTCCTCTCTGGACAGCACTCCAACCTGTGTGGTTTATGGAAGGCTGTGCGTCCCTTGCCCCCTGCCCCCCCAGTTCTGGCCTCATGCCAATTCAGAATACACATATTAACAGGGGGTAGCTTTAAAAACTAGTCTGCAATGATTATTATGAGAAAAAAATTAGTAGAGTTGAATAGAAGCTAAAAATACCTGGACACATACTCGCCTATTATTTTATTATTTATTTTTTTAAAGAAAATATAATTATTTTTGTAAACTGGCTCTAAGAAGCCAGGAGTATTTTTAGCATGTGTCTTCTAAGATGTCCAGCATCTTTTTAGGAAGACGCACATGTGTGATGTCACCACGTCAGGCTGCAGGGGCCTCTGGAGCAAGGCGGTTCGTGGGTGAGTGAGAGCGTCAGGAGCCTGGCTGTGTGGCCATGCGTGTTTTTGCTGGGAGGATAGTCCCTGCGTGGCCTGACTGTGACCACACCGGGTCCAGTGGGAGGACTAACACTGGTTCAGCTCTGGGACCAAGATGGTCGGGGCTATGATGATCCGGGGTCTGAGTGGACCTGCAGGAATAACCAAGACTACAGGGAAAACGTTCCGTGGCTTTTTCACTTGGAGCCAAACGTTGCCTCATGTAATTTTCTCCCTGGTTTTTCCCATTGCCTCTGCCAGGGTCCTGGGGCCTGGCGCAGACTCTGTAATAGAAGGCCCTGAATGTTTGTGCCTTGGTGTGTATTTGTGTGTATGTGCGTGTGTGTATGTGAATGTGTGTCATTGTGTATTCATGGGTATGCGTGTATTTGTGTACACGTGAGTGTTGTTGTTTAGTGCTGAGTTGTGTCTGACTCTTTGAGACCTGTTGAACTGTAGCCCACCAGGCTCCTCTGTCCATGGGATTTCCCAGGCAAGAATACTGGAGAGGGTTGCCATTCCCTTCTCCAGGGGATCTTCCAGACCCAGGGATCGAACCTGTGTCTCCTGCATCGAAAGGCAGATGCTTTACCATCTGAACCATGTGGGAAGCCCCGTATGTGAGGGTAGGTAAGTGCACACGTGTGTGTTTATATGTGAGTCTGCGTGTCTGTACGTGCATTTGGCTGTACATATGTGTGCGTGTGTGTACATGTCTGTGCGTGCGCGCGCGTGTATGTATGGTGGCATGGAGGCACTGTCAGCATTGAACAGGGCCCTCCCCTGAGCCCCTGATCCGCCCAGGACCGGGTGTTGATGGTGGAGACACTTCTGATTATTTTTCCTCCCTGAACTTTGCAGTTCTTCCTGGATTGCGGTGTGTGCGATCAAGTTTCAGCGCTGAGGCCCGCTGAAGCCTTTGAGGGCAGGTCTCTCCCTGTGGATGAAGTGCCCTTCTCTGGGCCTTATGGAGGAGACTGCATCCCCAGCCCCACTCCAGTCTCAAAGGGAGCCCGAAGTTCCCAGTCCTGGGAAACTTGGCCAGTCTGGAGGGTGCCCCGTCCAGGAGAGCGTGCTGGGGTGAGGGAGGTGTCCAACTTTGCCCTTGGAGAGCTGGGTTCAAAGTCCCGACTCTGTTAGGGGTGCTTTGCTAAACGCTCACTGTGGGCTCCATCCTCAGTATCCCTCAGCCCAGCCCTGAGAGGAAAGCAAGCTGTTATCCCATTTTACAGACTTGGAAACCGAGGCGAGTCTGACTTCAGAGCCCTTAACCACTTGATTAGACTTGAGAGCCATCCTTGCTTTATCAATTCTATGCTGCCTCCAACTGGAGATGGGCTGTGAAAGGGGGTGAAGAGTAGCAGGTATTACCCTACTATTTTCACTGTTGCTGAAATTGTGCTTATCATCACAGGGCTTACCATGGCCGCCTCCCGGGTGGAGGGACTCCAGCACCACATGGCTTTGCCCTGGCGGCCGAGTCCCGCCTCCTGCTGTCTCTGGTTCCCAGTGCAGTGGGCACTCTCCCCTTGCATCTCTCAGTCCCTCCTGCATCTCCCCCTCCCGTTTCAGTCCGTGTGTATTTGAGGTCTGATAATCTCTCTCCTCTAATCGAGATAATGAACACAGTATTTCCAGAACCGCGGCACTAAAAGTCAAGTGCAAAGCGATGGTTTTCATTTCTTGTTCTCTCTCTTTCTCTTTCTCCTCATATGCATCTCTGAAAGGAGGCATTGGCTGAAAGCAAACAGCTAATAACCTATGGATTTATGGAGCCAGCGCGAGCCCAGCTTAATAAGCTTTTATACCTGGAACCAGCGTTCTGTCTCTTTAAGTTGAGACTCCAACTTGCTTGGTATTTTACAGTGCCTGGTTTCATTTATGCTGGAGCCAGACTTACTATGTGAGAGCCGTCCGCATGCTGGAATTAGTCTTAAGCTTGCTTCTGTGGCGTTGCCAAATTCCATGTTTGTGTTTTATTTAGAATTCTTTTCACGGCCAGCCGATTCTGTTCCGGCGCACACAGGCGCTCTTGCGCCCCACGGAGAAAATAAGCAAGCTTGCGTTTTCCTTGGCAGAGGCCGTGGCCACAATAGACTGCGGTCTCCGAAACATTTTTTAAAAGCTATTTTAACCCATAACAGATGCATAAAGTCGGCACAGGCATGCCAGTTTTCTTAGTTTTAATTAAAAAATAATTACAGTCTAATGGGATGTAAGTGACACATTTGGATGAATGGTGGGTGACATATCGGCAACTTATAAATGAGTGCCTCTCCCCTGGCCCGAGCAGAGGTGGGGAAGAGTTGGGGAGGGGATCTGGGTATCTGTTCTCCATTGCAAGGTCGGAGCAGGGGTTTCTGTTGGGTTCCGTGAAAACCTCGGTGAGTGGTGCGCAGCATAGAGAAGGGACCCGGGCTACAGCTGGCCGGGTGACAGAGCGGCCAGGATGCGGCAGTGGGCATCTGAAGAACTGTGGTATCTTGCAGCATCCAGTGTCTAGTCATGCTTGATGGGAAATTCTCACCTGCAGGGCCCTTGCGTGGTGTGATGGCGGTACTCGGGTGCTGTGGCCTCAAGCCAGCACCCTCGGTCTCTCTTCCCCTTCAGGAACCATCCCTCAGCTAGAAGCTGTGGGCACGGGGACCTGCTGGGGCCATGTAAATAAGAAAATACAGCTGGGATGGTAAAGAGGCAGGATAACAGGGGCCTGCCAGGTACCGCTGCTTGCAGAAATCTGCACCCCAGATGCTCACCATGGGTCCAGTTTTTCCGTAAAATTCAATGCTCATTGGAATCTGGAGCGGAGTTAGGCCAGTCTGGAAGGTCCCTGGGAGGCAGGGACGTTGTGGGTATGGGCACAGGGACTGAGCTAGGAGGGAGGGGTCGGGCATTTCTCCAGCTTCTCGTCATGGAGGTGGGGAATCCCACCTCCACTAACTAGGCAGCTGGTGAGTGGTGGCAGGTTACTCTGACCTTGGAGCCCTGGTCCCATTGGCCCTTGTTGGGTGTGAGGACCAGCGTCAGGCAGTGGGGGTGGAGGTGGGGGTTTGGGGCTCTGTCTCCTGGGACCTGGTGCTCCTGGGAGGACGATGCCTTGGGCTCCAGGCACTGAGCCCTTCCATCTTCAGGAGGCGCTGGGTGCTGCTGCATCTGGAGCCTTCGGGCATCAGGAGGAAGATGCCCGTGTGCCCGTCGTGCTGGTGGGCAGCCTCACGTCCTGCCCACACGGGGCACTGGGCCAGGGGCCCTCCCTGTGTGGTGTAGCCAGTGCCTCTGGGCGGGCCAGCCTGAGCAGTGCTTCCGAGACGGGAAGGGCTTGGTCCCTGCCACCCCATCGAGTTAGGACCTGCCTGGTGGACCTCAGACCGCACCCTTTCCTCTGACACCCTGGCCTCTGCCCAGGCCCATGGCGGGTCCACCTGGTGGCTGATGGTGGATTCTGGGAGACGGTACGGGGGGCTGGCTGGGGAAATCTTTATTTTTACTCTCGAAGTGGCGGTACTTGTTGTCAGCGGAGCAAAATGAGTGTTTCTTAGACAATGTTTCCCGGAGCCCAGATTCCTCAGAAGTGAAAATTAAGTTCCTCTATTAAATCATGAGTCATACCAGCCCAAATGAGAGTTGCTTTGGCGTTCCTCGAATTTTTGGAAGGGAAACCTCACATTCACGTTAATCCTTTCAATTACACCTTATTGCTGAATAATCCGCTGGGCGTTCTGCATCGCAGCCCTCTGCCATCTGATCACAGTCGGGGCTTTGCAGGCGGCACCTGAGCGGGGCAGACCCGGGGCCCCTCTTTCCCTGGGTGTCGGTACACCTAGGTTGGCACGGCCCTGCTGTTCAGCGCTCCAGGGCCTCTTGCATTCCTGGACTCATTGCACACCCTCTGCGAGGTCTCGGGAATCTAATTGCTGCCAGTGATTAATGTCCAGTTGAAAAGATTCCCTATCTTGTCTGTTTATGTGAATTGGAAGCAGATGGGCATGGGGTGCAGTGGGCTCCCTACTCTGTGCCTGGCCCCGGCACAGAATCTCAGGGTCCCCTCTCCCTCGTGTGTTTCCTGCTCAGGTGGTGGGTGAAGAAAATAGGCTAGGTTTTGTTCCCTCTAAGAAACTGGTCTTGGGAATTTGCTGGTCGTCCAGTGGTTAGGACTCTGCTCTTTCACCGCTGGATCCTGGGTTTGAGCCCTGATTGGGGACGTAAGATCATGCAAGCTTCCAAGCGCAGTCTTAAATAAAAAAAAGAAAGCAAACAAGAGACTGGCCTTTGGATTTGGTATATCTTTCTTGGGAGCCTCCAGTGTCTTAAGTCGTAAAGCAAGGTGGAGCGGTATCCCTGGAGGGAAGGGGTGGACCGAGGAACTTTTTGTCTGCACCCCACTTTGGGGGAGCAAAACCAAGGCGGGCAGGAAGGATGGAGAATGCAGTGAGGCTGGGGTTAGCCCCCCAGGCTGTGGTCTCCTGTGCTGCCCACCTGCTCACCCTCTTACCAGGGGCCCGGGCAGCAGGCGGGCTGGCCTCCAGCCCCACGTGTAGCTCGCGGGGGCAGGGAGGGAGGGAGGTGGGGTCCCCTGGGGAGTCTCGGCTGGGCCTGGGCTGGGGAAACGGCAGCCTTGCGTATTGAAGAAACCTGAGATTTGAGCCCTGTGGGATGCTGCTGTCAGACCAGCCTGGAGTTGCGTTTCTCTGGCTTGGGTGCACTGCTTGATTTTTTTGAGATTTAGTATGTGTGTGTGTGTGTGTGTGTGTGTGTGTGAGGAATCCATTCTGCTTCTGCTTCCCTGTATTCTTCAAGGTGCTCCAGCCCGCCCACGGCTCAGGTGAACCCCCCAGTATGAGGATGGTGCTTTGGGACGCATCTGAGGAAGACCGAGACGGAAGGGGATGGGGAAGACGGACCTGAAGTCAGTGACCGGGCTAGGGGAAGATTCTTGCTTTGGAACTGGACATGGAGTGTGGTTTCTTAAGTTTGGAATCATCACATCTTTTGGGGGATGTATGTGGTGGAGTAAGAGTGGGCACAGGTTCAAGTTCACTTACCTCGGTCAAGTTGAAGTTTCCTGTTTTTATGAGTAAGAAGAAATGTAGACGATGAGAAACACAGGCTGGAAAAGCAGGTTGTTTATCCATTAAATTTCCCAGAAAATAAACTAGGGTTTAGAATGGAGGCACCCACGGTGGAGGACGCAACAGTGGATTAGTGTTTGAAGAGAACCTCTGGGCTGGAGATGGGCTAGCGTGTCAGAGCCTCTGGACCCAAAGCAGCAGGTCTATTTATGTTAGGAAAGTCACCCTGGGGAGTAAGGGCTGTGGACTTGAGTATCCAGAAGGAGGATGTGTGTGTGCAGGCATGTACACAGAAGCATGTGCATACGTGTATCCGCGTGTGTGCATGTCTGTGCGTTTGCATGCATGGATGCATGTGCGTGTGTGTGCATGAATGGTGCGTCCACTCTCCACCCTGAGGACCAGGACCCGTGCCCAGCTTCTCTGATGCTTTGCGAAGGACCAGGGAGCAGTGAGACGAGCACAGGACCAAAAGGGAGTGAGGTGCCCAGATGACGCCCTCATGCATTACCGTGGGCCCTCTTGGGGACCCTGGATCTTTCTCTCCTGGTGCACGCTGGCCACCCTGCTGGTGCTTTCAGGGGCAGAGCTTGGTAAACAGAGAGCCCTACCGAGGAGTCTCCAGGCCTGGGCCTGTCCCAGCTCTGCCCCTTGCTAACTGGGTGATGGTGGCCCTTCACCTCAGTCTTGGAGCCTGGGTTTCCTCGCTTACTGAATGGAGGTGAGGGAGTTACCTAGGTTCCAGTGTGTGCACGGCGCTTAGCACGGGGCCCAGCACTGAGGCCCCAGGAAGGGCACCTTTGCCCATCCTCCTGGGACTATCATTGTCGTTGTTGGTAGAGGGGAAGTTGTCTTCTCCTTCTCCACAGTGACCCGGGCTGGGGGTAGCTGGGCTGAGGGAGGGCGTGGTGATGAAGGCTGGACCGCTGCCCCGGAATCCGCCCCTATGCTGTGTGTGGAGACCCCAGGCTTTGGAGTACCCAAGTGTCCCTGCTGGACCAGTGTGAGCTGCTCTGAGGGGCTTGCCTGGATCTCCTCGTGCCCCTTGGGAAGCTGTGCCCTCAGTACCCTGCTTGGGAGCCCCTGCCCTCTACCAGCTTCTCAGTTTTGCTGCTTGTGTCTCTGCCCTTTAGAGGCCCTCTGCACTTTGCCATGAGCCCCGTTCTCAGGATGCTGGTTTCTTGGTCCTTGGGTGCAGGCTGCTCGGGTCCTCTGGGAGCCTCTTCCAGACCCAGAGCAAAGGAGCTGAAGCCAGGGAGGTGGCTAGCTGAGCAGAGAGATCTGTTCTCCGTTATTTCTCCCTGGAGAAAACCTCTGTAAACACCTCTGCAGGCAAGATGGACTAGAAAACCTGTGGCCTTGTGTTCATTGTTGGCTGGTAAAGTTCAGAATTGATGCTTTTGAACTGTGGTGTTGGGGAAGACTCCTGAGAGTCCCTTGGACTGCAAGGGGATCCAACCAGTGCATTCTAAAGGAAATCGGTCCTGAATATTCATTGGAAGGACTGATGCTGAAGCTGAAGCTCCAATCCTTTGGCCACCTGATGTGAAGAGACTCTGATGCTGGGAAAGATTGAAGGCAGGAGAAGAAGGGGCGGGCAGAGGCCAAGATGGTTAGAGGGCATCACTGACTCAATGGACATGAGCTTGAGCAAGCTCTGGGAGTTGGTGATGGACAGGGAAGCCTGGCGTGCTGCAGTCCATGGGGTCGCAAAGAGATGGACATGACTGAGCGACTGAACGACAGTCGTTCAGAGATTTATGGAAATTCTAGGCAACTCTTCTTCCTCCCCTCCCTGGTCTTGGCCATTCTCCTGGACCAACTGTCCCAGCTTTCCTATTTTCTATAATCTGTGTTCCGTCTGTGTTTACTTCTCCCTGAAGGAATGCTGTTGTCCAGAGATGTGTTAAGATCAGGTGTATATATAGCATGTGCACCTCCATTGCCCCTTGCTGTACATGGCAGACATTACTAGTCAATCATAGCACCTCTCTCCTTTGGGCCTGGGCCTGGAAGGGCAGTCACTACTAGTCGACCACATCAGTCCAGAAGTTGAAATTTCATTTCCACCCTGGCATGACTTTGCTATGAGGGAATATGATGGGAGAGGAGACACACCTTGCCCTGTTTCCTCATTGCTTGAGGGGAACCTCTGGGTCTTGTGGGTCTTTCTGCGTTCACTGGACACTTTGGGGGAGGTAGTTGAGAGGCCTTGGCTTAAATGGAGTGGTAAAGATGATGGCTGCCCCGCTGTGGGCTGGCGTGTGTTGGGGCCAGTCTGATGCTCTGGGGCAGCGATGTGGTCAGCATGCAGAGAGGGAAAGGCCTGGCCTTTCCTCCCACCTCCCAGAGCTGCTGCTGGGCTCCACTCCTTGCACCAGGCCGCCTGTTGTAGCTTCGTTTGATAAAATATTCGAGTGTTCTGAAGGGCACTGGCCGAGAGGCAGAGAGCACGGTTGACCCGGCCAGTTCAATCCCCGGCCTCTCTCCTGGGCTGCAGGTGAGCTCACTGAGCCCATTGGCATCCTGGCCCCACCTCACTCTCCCAGGTCTTGCTCTGACTCGGCTGCCTGGAGAAGTGGGCACTGGTCCACCTGAGGCCGCGGATCTCCCCACCCGGCACCCACGGGCCTGTGTTCGCCCGCCCCCGATTGAGATTATCGTGAGCCCTAGGGGGCGGGGGCAGGAGTGCGGCCGCCTGCTTCTCTCTGCTCCTTGCCACAGCTGCTGCAGGCTGGGGAGGCCCTCCTGCTGGCCTGATCCTGGTTTGGGACTTGGCTTGTTCTGTCACATGGCCTCCGTGGTCTCCAGGGGTTCCCACCCCAGGGCTGTGGCCTGCTCTTCAGTTGCCTGAGAATTCCCTGCTGATGTCAGCAGAGGCTGTATGTTTTGTTCAACAAGCAGAGTTTTGGGGTCCAGAAGGAATGTGAGCTGAGAGAAACCGGGGCCCCGTGGGGCCCATCTTTCCCACCTCTTGCTTCCTGAATCCTCACCATAGCCTCCCTGAGATGGGGTGGCCAGTCCCATCTTACAGATGTGGAAACTGAGGCTCAGGTGGGTCGAGGATCTCCTGAGAACCACAAGGGTATGCAGCAGCAGCAGAGGGAAGCTCGTCCCAGATTTCTAGGGCCCTAGCCCCCTTTCCCTCCTTCTAGACGTTAAAGAATCTGCCTGCCAACGCAGGACACACGGGAGACACCAGTTCAGCCCCTGGGTCGGGGCGATCCCCTGGAGGAGGGCGTGGCAACCCACGCCAGTACTCTTGCCTGGGGAATCCCACGGACAGAGGAGCCTGGTGGGCCACAGTCCGTGGGATTGCAAAGAGTCGGACGCGACTGAGAACGTACACTCTCCCCCTCACTCAGACCTGGTTCGAAGCCGCCTGCCTCCCGTGCAGCTGTCTCTGCTCTCTGCCCCAGGGAGCCGCTCCTTCTCTCCTCTTGGGTGTCCTGGCCCGGCTGCTGGCTGCGGCGTGGGCCCCTGCTGTGCGTCCCGTCTCCCCCACGCCCCTCCGCCGCGAGACCGAGGCAGGGACCGCTCAGTCACTTCTGCCGCTCCGATGTGAGCGTTCTGCCTGGCTCGCTGAAGGGGCCTGCTGAGGCCTGGGGGACGAGTGGGTGGACAAGCAGAGTGGTCCTTCCACTGAACACCCCTTCATGCCACCCATGGTGCCCTGGGCCAGGAGTGCCTCAAACAAATCTGACTGAATTCTGGGTGGAGGCTCTGCCCCCAGCCTCCCTGGATGGGATGGAGGCAGCTGGGCAGGTCACTTCCCAGGCGAGCACTATTAACCAGAATTCTCAAGTTGAGCCAGAGGGAGCCCCAAAGCCCCTCTCCTCTTGTTAAACACAGCCCCGTGCTGGGCTTTGCTTGGGTTAGTCTCCCTGTCTACGTTGCGAAGGAATGGCTCTTTTATTACCTCTGCGCTTGGGGAGACCGTGAGAAAGCTAGGTGCAAATAGGAGAGCCTGCCAGCAAGCAGTGGCAGCAACCGCCTGATAAACTCTGAGTAAGCAACGCGGTGATTGGTGGATGGTGGCCCCAGAGACGCTGGTCTCTGTGGGGGGCAGGCCCCTGTCTACACCTGGGATCCGGGGCTCAGTGAAGTCCCAGGGTCTGTGGCCGACACCCTTGCGACACCCAGTGGGCTTTTCTGCAGGGAGAAGGGGTGGCAGCCTTGGCTGAGCTCAGGTTCAAACTGTACTGCTTGGGAGGTCAAGGGACTGGACCCTGAGCTCTTGCTTTTAAGCGTCGGGACCCTCTGGGGTGCCCAGGGGGAAGTCAACTTCACTGGAGCCTCTGGAGTTCCTCTCCCAGAGCTGCTGCTGGGCTCCACCCCTTGTACCAGGCCGCCTGTTGTAGCTTTGTTTGACGAAATACTCGAGTGTTCCGAAGGCTGCTGCTGTGACATTGATGTGAGGGCGTTAGCTCAGGGTCACCCCGACCATGCACTTGGTTTCCAGGTGGAGCCGAGAGATGCTGGAGCTTGGCCAGAACCCCATCGCTCAGCCCTGGTGGTGACCTCTGCTGCAGCTTCTTGGCTGTGCCATCACAGGGCAGGAGCATCCGTGGATGGTGTGTACTGGATGAGGGTGGCTGTTTCAATAGAACTTTATTTGCAAAAACAGCAGCCAGCCCATGACTTGTATTTCGAGGATCCCCAAGATAAGGAACAGTGAATATCATAGGGACGGATCACGATGGCATTTTAGCACAGACAGGTTCTCAGACTGACGCCGGTAGCAGTTGAGACGAAACGTTATGCACACACTAAATGGCACCATCAGAGCCATCTTGTGCTGGGGGGCCTGGTGCCCTTCTTCCGCATCCCCAGACGTCATTCTTGTTCTTCGTCCCTAGAGAGAGGATCCGGTGAAGGACCCCAGTGGCTCCAGCTCCGGGCAGGTGAACCTTGCTGGCTCATGTGCTCCCTTGCCAGAGCTCCAGCCTCAGGTGTTAAGGCAGCCCGGGTCCTACAGGCTTGCTTCCTGTAAAGGGCCCCCCTCGTGGGGTGACCTTGACGTTCCTTCAACAACTTGTTCCGCAAAGGAAAGGTGTTTGAAGGAAGACCTTGGGGCTGGCTTTATGGCTCCACAACGATTAAGAGGTAGTTGGGCTAGTATTTTTTTTTTTTTCCCTGATGGTTGGAGGCAATAGATTTCTGTGAATTCTGCTCGTTACCACTTATGCTCAGTTTGCTTATTAATTTATTCCTGACCTCATTCTATAGGGGCTGCAAAGGGGCAGGACTGTATAGATATACTTTGAGCTCCTTTTCCTTCTCTGGAAAGTGGAGGTTTGTAAAGCTTCTGGGGCAGAGCTGTCATATAGGAGGTGCGGGAATTGACTTTTTCCCTTTCCCTAGATGTCCATGTGGCCGACACCCTGCAGAGTGGCTGCTTTTAGCTAACTGTTGTCAGAAGTGGCTGGTGCAGGCTTTGGGGAAAATCCTTGAATTTCCCCAGGCTGTGTGCAACCTGAATGGGGCACCCAGAGTGGATGGGAGCTCTCTGTGCGCCCAGCTGGCCCTGGTGTCTGTGTTAGGGTTGTTCCCGGATGCTCACTTTTGGGATCTGGAGAAAAACTGGCTGCACCACCCTGAAGAGAAGCCTGAGAATAAAGCACAGTCAAAGTTACCAGCCCCAGAATTCATGCTCACCTTCCCAAGACAATCCCACTGTTCCTTCAAGGACCTGTTTTAATTCTCCCTTTCCACTGCTGTGAAAAATCACATTTCATTAAGCAACAATCATTTCATCCTCCCTTTAAAAGTAATTTGATGGAGGTACATCTTCTGAACACCTGCCCACAGGTCTGGGGCCTGGCTCACCTGTCCTGTCCCAGGTACCCTTGATAAGAGAAGCTGTCACACCATGTGGGCTTAAGTTAGGGCCCAAACCAAGTAACTGTTCTACTTCCCTAGTGGTGTGGCTCAGACAGAAAGGCGTCTGCCTACAATGCGGGAGACCTGGGTTCAATCCCTGGGTCGGGAAGATCCCCTGGAGGAAGAAATGGCAACCCACTCCAATACTCTTGCTTGGAAAATCCCATGGACGGAGGAGCCTGGTGGCCTACAGTCCACACAGGATCGTAGAGTCAGATACGACTGAGCAAGTTCACTTCAAGTGACTGTGTTCATGTTGCCTGTGTGGCCTTACTGGGGATGAGTTCATGAGCTTGTTAAGATTTTTTTTTTTTTTTAGCATTTTTGACCTTTTTGAACAAGGAATGTACTTCATGACCACCTTCAGGGCCCCAAGGGAGTGACCAAGATGTTAACTCTCAGTTTAGTCTGAAACGTTTCTTCCCCCACTTGGGCTCAAGCGCTCCCTCTGCCCGGGTTCGTGGGGGGAAGGCAGTCGGTCACCTTTCAGGGAGAAGGGTCAAGACTCTTTGTTAGGCACGTGACCCTGTCTGGCTCCCAGCTGCCCAGCCCTGGCCCTGTCCCTGGGGCTGCACTGAGCAGCTGTGGGGTGAGCAGCTCAGGGGTCAGGGTGGGCACTGGCTGGACATGTGTGGAGTCATGTCGAGGGGGAAAGGGGTCTACTTGCAGCCCTTACCTGTGTGCTGCTGGGATGAAATGCCGGAGCAGGGAGCAAAGTCCTGGGTCCCCCACCTGCCTCCCTGCCCCCGTGCCTCTGTGCCCACCCTGCGCTGTAGGGTGAGATGCCTTCTGTCACTGCAGACAGGGGGAGCCCGGGGTGCTCAGCTCAGGGCGCTCAGCTCAGGCCAGCTGGGGCTTCACCGAAGCCTCAGCCTCTGTCCTCTGCCAGGGAGCATGCAGCCTTCACCCCCAGACCCCCAGGACTGGCCAGTTCTCCAGAGTTCCCCGGGGGCCACCCCACAGCTGAGGCTTGGATTCTGTCTGCAGCAACCGCCCAGGACCGAACTATCACCCCCTCCTCTATCTGCACACCCCACCATCCTGCCCAACTCAGGCTTTTCTGTTCCAAGGTTAGCTCGGACTGAGTGGGGTCCCAGAGGGCCCATGGCCTGAGGACTGGGCAGGGCCTGGAGGTTGGGGGCAGAGGTGGTGACCCCAACCAGGGGAAGAAGCCTTTCCATCTGCAGGGTCTTGGGAAGACTGGGCGGCTGCGTGGTACCCGAGACCTTTTGGCCATGTCCACTGGCCCAAAGATGGGGGTGAGAGGCGCTGGGGGGGGTGCTGCAGAAGGATTTATCGGGTCCCCAGGGCAGAGGTGCTTGCCTGCTGCTGTGCTGTCACGTATGCGTGTTGCGGGGAGTCCTGTTATAAGTAAGTGCTTGCCCCGCCCAGCCCAGAGCCTGGGGACCTCATTGTTTATACCCATGATGCTGGGAAAGGTTGAAGGTGGGAGGAGAAGGGGACGGCTGAGGATGAGATGGTTAGATGGTATCACCGACTCAATGGACATGAGTTTGGGTAAACTCCGGGAGTTGGTGATGGACAGGGAGGCCGGGCATGCTGAGGTTCATGGGGTCACAAAGAGTTGGACACGACTGAGCGACTGAACTGAATAATTAACTGACTATACCCANGACGGCTGAGGATGAGATGGTTAGATGGTATCACCGACTCAATGGACATGAGTTTGGGTAAACTCCGGGAGTTGGTGATGGACAGGGAGGCCGGGCATGCTGAGGTTCATGGGGTCACAAAGAGTTGGACACGACTGAGCGACTGAACTGAATAATTAACTGACTATACCCATGACAGTGAGATGTGCGGGGGCGGACCGTCTGGTGGGTCCTTGCTCACGTGGCCTTCGAGGCCTGTTCTGCCTACTGAGCCCTCAGGGATGAGAGCGGGGCTGCTGGGCAGTGGAGTAGCTGCTGCCTTTCCGCTTGGTGGCCAGGAACCTTTTTCCCATCTCTGAGCCTCAGTTTCCTCTTCCAGGAAGTGGAGAGTTAACTGAGAGGATGTGTGGAAGGGCCCAGCCTGGTACCTAGGCGTGCTGGAGGCTTGGGGAAGGCAGCTTTCATCTGTTCTGTCCAAGTGACCCAGCGGTATTGGACGGCTGAGAACAGGGACCAGGGGTGGCCCTGTGATTCTCCCTGGACATAGCTTTGCAGTGGCCTCTCCTGCCCCAGAGCACTCTGGGCTGTGGGGCTCTGGGTTCATGGTGAAGGGTGGGGGAGTTGTATGCCTGGCTCCCTCTGCAACCAGAGGCCCAGGCCCAGGGAGAGGAAGGGTCTTGTTCAGGCCCCTCTGTGTTCTGGGGAGTGGGACGTGGAGACAAGGGATGTGACCCCTGGAGACAGCAGGTACAGGGCCAAGAGACTGTGTGATGGGTCCAGGGACCATCAAAGGAGGCTGAGAGCTCTGCAAGCATGTCTGATCCGGGACACGAAGGCAGCTATGAGTCCCTCCCCAGTCTGCACGGAGGATGGGAGGCCCCTGGAGGAATGAGTGACAGCTCACCGGGTGTGAGTGAGAAGGCTCTCGGACTCTACAAGCAGCCGATTTGACTCCGGGGCCTTGGCCAAGCTGTGAAGGGGGCGGAGCAGGCTGCTGGTAGCACTTTAAGAGGCACCCCGGTGCCAGGCTGGGGGGGGGTCTGCTGTTTCTCCAGGGGGCAGCCCTCCCATGGGAGATGGAGGGCCCCCAGCTGTGTGACCTTGGATAAGTCCCTGCCCCTCTCTGAATCTTAGGTTGTCGTCGAAAACCTGGAGGATGACGCTGATGGCGGTGATGCGTCCTCAGATTGTTGCAAGGCTCGAATGAGGATCTAGGTGGGCTCCAGCCTAGTACACGGGAGGGCTGCTGTATCTCCAGTGTCTTCCTCTGCCCCCGCAAAGCCCCAGTATTTCACGTGTTAATTATATGTGACAACTTTTCAACTACTGATCTGCTTTAAGCAGTGAATGGTCAATTTGTTTTTTAGGCATTCTTTAAAATGAGTCTTGATTTGGCTTCCAGGGTTAGAAATCCCTGGCTGGAGTTAGGTTTTCCTCTGTAGAAATATTTGCCTGGGCCGTTGGCCACCTCTCCTGGGAAACTGGATGCTCTGTGGTGTTAATCCCATCCTTAAGAAAGTGCTGGGGGCCTGGAAAATTGGGACGACGTGTGTCCATTTTCTGATCTGTCTCGGTGCCCAGGCCTCTCCTCACCACGCCAGGCCTGGCTGTGCCCACTTCCCTATGTCAGCAAAGCCTGGTGTGGGTGGAGGGCCTGCCCGAGGCAGCTGGCTGTGGGCAGGGAGGCCTGGCTTCGTCTGGCCGGCCCGTGGACAGCTGGGAGGCTGCTTTTCACTCAGTATGGGTCAGCAAATATTGATTGAGGTCCTCTCTGTGCCAGGCCTGGGGGAAGGCCCTAGAGGTGACCTGCACGCAAGCCCCACCCTTGGGGAGCTCCCTGTCTGGATTCCTTGCTTCTGATTCTTTGCTGGGTTGACCTGGAAGCGATCATGCCAGCCTCCTGCCCTGTGCCCTGGGGCATATGGCTCTGGTGGGCTGAGGCCCAGGCCTTTGCAGGGCAGAGTCCTGGTCATGATCCTGGGTGGAGGGGTGGGCCTCACGGTGTGAACACAGATTCCACCCTTGCCCCTCACGCCAGCTTCATGGGCAATGTGTCTTCCTGGGGCCCTGGGCAGAGCTTCCTCTGTCAAGTGCCCAGGCCTCCGGAGGACGTCTGTCGTGGTGGGAAGGCTTCCAGATGTGGGTTCTTGAGCCAAGTGTGGGGGACAGACCCCTGGCCCTGGTAGCTGATGTGGGCAGGGTCTCAGTCACCACTCACACCCCCTGGCCCTGGCAGTGCTTGGCACCCACTCAGCTGTGGGCTTTCGGAACCGGGACAAGAAAGCTCCAAATGGTATTTCAGCCGTCCCCCATTCCCCCTTCCCCTGCCCAACAGCCCACCCAGGTGGGGTTGTTCCTCCCTTTAGGTCTGAGCATCCCTGGGCTCGGGGCAGGGGGCAGAGAAGTGGGTGGGCTTTCTTCTCCGTGACACGGACCCCCACAGTGTCGCAGGTTGCTAAACACTCATGGGTGGGCCTAGCGGGTTCTGAGCTCACCCGTGCTGTGTGTTAATAAGATTGTTCAAAAACAAAACCAAACCCACTGAGACGAGAGTCCCTGTCCGTGGTGGAATGTGGTGCCTTCCGAAGCAGAGGGATGGAGAAGTAAGGGGGAGCTGTTTCACAAGAAATAGACACGCATATCTTGGGATTTGGGGAAACGGAGCTGGCGAGGGCTTTTTTTTTTTCCTTCCCAGGCACTCCGTATTATTAAGACACTCTGTCTTATAAGGAATGTTGGATAGTTAATCCTGTGGCAAGACAATAGCAACAAGCGTTCAAATATATCTAAATAATGAGGAGGCTCTTTACTGTGGACCTGTAAAATCACTGTGGGCCAGTGGACGGGAGGGGGTCAGGATTTACTGAAATGTACTTTTCCCCTTCAGAAGATGGGGTTTTCTTTTGTGTGTGTACACACACACACACACACACACACACACAAGCGCACGCACACACACAGAACATTTAGCCAGAACCCTGCTAAGTTTTTTCCCTTTTCAGTCGAAAAGAATCAATTACGCCTTGTGGTCTCTTTCCAAAAACCACTTTTGATGGTGTGATTTTATTTCAGTCTAGAGCGCTCCAGTCAGCCCCTTGGAAACAACGGGGGTGGGGGGGTGCGGCGGGGGAAGCCCCTCTCACCAAATATCTGGGCATCCGCACGGATTCTCAGCAATTGAGAATATTGACAGCAATCAGAATTCCGTGGCTGTTGAAACTTCGCCTCTAATTGAACTGGGAAAGGTAAACCCAGATTCAGGGCTCTGCACGCTGTAATTGCAATAATTTAATTTAGCTATTTAACCTGTAATTCGGTGGTATTTATTAAGGAGCATGGGAGAAAATGAGGCCATTAGGAGCCAGAGAGGAATACATTGAAATGAAAATGAACACTTCTAACTGCCAGTTGACCTTCGGTTTGTAGCAGTTTTTATTAGGCTGGTCACGGTAATTACCAAGACGTGAATCGGGGAGGAAAGTGAATAATTCCGTAATGAACATTTTTATTCATTATCTTGCATTTTCAGGAAGCGGACGAGTTATCTCGCAAAAGTATCGGGCCGACATGCTCCTTCTGTTTGTTTTTTGAAAAGTGATTGTTTGTGGACAATGGTATCATTCCGTGGGGGGGGAGGTGGTGTCCAGGGTGTCCAGAGAGGCACACTGGTGGGTCCCTGGGGCTAGATGTGCTTCTGGGGTGCCCTGGGGAAGACAGCTGTCCTGCACGATGGTGGTGGTGGTGTTCAGTCGCCAAGTCGTGTCCAGCTGTTTGCAACTGGGCTTCCTTGTCCCTCACCATCTCCTGGAGTTTGCTCAAACTCATGTCCATTGAATCGGTGATGCCATCCAACTGCACCACACATGTTGTCAGACTGGCAGGGACCAGCCTGGACTCCTTGTGCATGCCTGCCAGTCCTGCTGGGAAAGTTTTTTTCTCCCAAATTTTCCATCAAATGGAAAGCTTTCAGGGATTTCCCGGTGGTCCGGTGGTTAAGAGTTTGCCTTCCAATGCAGGGGTTGCCAGTTCAATCCCTGACCAGGGAATGAAGATCACACATGTCTTGCAGCCCTAAAACAAAAAGACACTAAAAAACAGAAAGTTTTCTTGACTTGAGAACATGTAGGTATTCCTGTCCTTTAAGGATGAGTTGTCAAGCAGGGCAGTATCTGGAGGGTCGGAGGTGTAACTGGGAATAAGAAACGAGATCCCTTAAACCCGTGGAGCCAGGAATTCTATTACGACTTCAGGGTCCCCATCCTGAGGACTAACAGGGGATATGCCTGATAACGTGGACATCTCCCTGCTGTGTCCTTGTCGTGTCCAACTCTGGGGCCCTGTGGACTGTAGCCCTCCAGGTGCCTCTGTCCATGGAATGTTCCAGACGAAATACTGGAGTGAGTTGCCATTTCCTTCTCCAGGGGATCGTCCCAACCCCAGGGCTTGAAATCGCGTCCCTTGTGTCTCCTGCATTGGCAGGCGGCTTCTTTACCACCTGGCATAGTGGAAAGTTTGGGAAGCAAGTGGATTCCAACAGGAGGAGAATAACTCCATGAACGGCATTCCAGCCATACGACAGGACATCCCATAGCAATGAAAAATAATGATATCACAGTGTTTCCAGAGATGGGGCGGAATGCGTCCAACGTAACATCAAGAGAGAAGAGCACAGACCAAAAATGTACCCAGCAAGCGCTCAATCGGTAGATGTCCGTGTGTCTGAGTCCACTGAAATGGACCTGTAGGGAGAGCCAAATTGTTATCGGCAGTTTACTTTGATGGTTTCTATTTTTCTTCCGTATCTGGTCTGTATTTGTAAAGTTTTCTATTAATACAAGAAGAAAGTGTCCCTTTAAAAATCAGAAGATGCAGTGACATTGACTTAAAGTTGTGGTGCCTTTGGCTGACTGGAAAGAGAAGTTTTTAGCCCAGCACCCTGCCTCAGGCTCTGCAAAGCTTGTGGTTTTATTAGCTCCTCCCACTTCCTGGAAAACCGTCCAGCCCTTAGATGAAACAGGGGGATATGACCTGAAAACACTTGTGTCAGCCTCGTGGTGATGGATGGCTCACCAACACCAAAGGCTTGGAGGCCTGTGTGTTTGGGAGGTCTCTTCTTTTTATTGCCATGATTTCTATTCCCTTCTAGCGGCCCCAACTTGGGAGTCAGAGGGCCTCCTCCTCTGGGGCTGCCTGGTCCAGAGGTGGTGGGGTGTGTATGGTGAGGACCTTTGTTGAGCTGATGGACTCAAGTCTCTGCGTCTCCTCTGCCCCAGTGTCTGCTCACTCTTTGGCCTTGGTCATTTCCATTTTGATAGAGATGTTAGAAAGATTCGTGTCTATTCATGCAGCTCAAGAGTGAGCGTGCGGGGCTGTGTGTGTATCTTAGTATCGTCAGAAGAGCCTTATTAGATACTTGGCTCATATCCACCCCCCCAGACAGGGTCTTCATTTCCTCCCTGAGTGCCCCTTACCCTCTGATACCCACAGGAACCTCCTACAGGCTTGCCTCCCGGAAAAAAAATTATTCTTTTTCCAATTTTCAATTTTCCGACTTCACTCCTTTTCTTTATTAAGTGCACTATGGTTATTGGAGAGAAAGAAAGGAAATGACAGCTCTGCCCTGAATTCCGAGCATCTGGACCCTGCTTTGCATACCGACTTCAGCTAGCCGGCAGGAAGGGGCTCAGGGCTCTTTAGACCCTGGGGTGGTGCCTGGCGGGCGCTGGGCTTTCTGTACACGTGCCCTCCTGCCTGTGGTCCTCTTCTCACTCGTCTGCTCGGTGCCACCAACGATAAACCTGCACAGTTCCCTAAAACATGATGACTGGTAGCAAAAAGCTCTGTCCTGAACCGTGGGAAGGACACAGGTGAGGAAGGCAAGAAGCCATGCAGTTGCCTCCTGGTTGTAGATCTTGGGTCTCAGCATCGTCCCAGGCTGAGAATGAAGTTCACGAGGTTATGTATGCAAATCCCTCCAGCCAGGTTCCTAGTTCCTAGCTCGTGGTACATGTTCCTTCTCCGCTCTGTAGCCCCTGTCCTCGCTGTTAGCACCATCAGCCTGATACTCATGACACCCGCCTAACCCATGAAGACCAACAGCACCTTGGATGTGAAGACACCTGGCTCTTGCCCAGCGGAAGAGCTCTCGAGGTGTCTAACAGCCTCAAAAGTGCTTTGGCTTGTCAGAGCGGATGGGCATCCGTGCGCCCGGCTCACAGAGCTTCTGTTTCATCCATCTAGAACCCCGAGAGCCTTTTTTCGGTCTCCTCCCATGAATCCTGGAGAAGAGTATGGCAATCCACTGCAGTATTCTTGCCTGGAGAATGCCATGGACAGAGGAGCCTGGTGGGCTATAGTCCATGGGGTCGCAAAGAGTTGGACACGTCTGAGGGGCTAAGCATGAGCACTTCCATGAATACAGAGCGCTCTCTTTGCAGTCACGTATTTGCCCAGAGTGCAGCTGACCGGGTTGAGCCTCTGAGGCTCCCTGGAATCCTTGGGAGCATATGTCGAGACAGCTGCAGGTGGCAAACAGTCGAGGAGGACGGGCCGCTGCAGAGCAAGAGTCTTTTCTGGAAAGACTGTGGCCTGGGACCTTCTGTTGCCGGTTCGTCAGTAGCTACGCTTGTCATTGGGTGGGGGACGCGGAAACCTGTCTCCCTGCAAAGCTGGCCTGGCTCAGGAGCTGAAGGAGGAAGCCAGGGCGCTGAAGTCTTCATGGTGGGGGGATAGCTCGTGCACCCCCTCCCCCCCCGACTTTTTAAAGTTCACAAGAGGGTGTAGCGGCCCTGCGTCCCAGGAGCGCCCTCAGCAGAACGCAGCCGTCCGCATCCCGTGGAGGAACTCGGGGCTCTTTCCTTCTCCCGGTTGCCTGGTTACAAGATCATCTGTCACGAGTTCCTGAGGAGGGGGCTTGGCTGGGGAGACACAGGAGGGGGAGTCAGGAGATAGTGTCTGCCATTGGGAATGCACTGAGTACGTTCGATCATATCTAATTCCCATTTATATTACGCTGGACAGCCCCACTGCCCAGCTGCCCTCTCGAAGGCTCGGACTGCTGGGGTATTTTTGATGCATGAATGAAGACTGGGATGTGGGCCAAGACTTGGCTCCTGGGCTTCTCCATCATTTATTAGCTTCTAGTTTTAATTGTTTCCCGACTTCTTTCCAGATATTTATCTAGGAAGAATTGTCAGTTCTTGCTGGGCCGTGCAGACGCGCAGGGCAGGCGCCGGCTGCAGAATTTTAACGGCTCTTCTGGACGGCGGGCAGGATTCGGTCCAGCCGGTGTTGGAAGAGCACCTACTATGTGTCAGACGGTGCTGAGTGATGAAGGGATTCAGGAATGGATGGACTGAGGCTCTCACTCTGGAGACACCTGTTGTCCTTTAGGGGAGAGTTGAGGGTGCTGTTTTTGGGAAACGTATTTGCAGTTAGTTTTGAGCGTCATCCGGGCTGTTGGCCTCAGGATGGGTTCCAGCTGTGTGACCTCAGGCAGATTGCTTTACCTCTCTGAGCCTTGGAATTCTCCATCTGAACCCAAGGCAATGACCCTAATAGGAGTTAATGAAGAAGCATGAAGGTAATGCAGGTCATAGTCTCAGGGGTTCCAGGGAAGAGTCCTGAGTCTCGGTGGGTGTGGCTTGGGGTGGTGACAGGGTGCTGGGCTGGGAAGCGTCGGCTGTGGGCCTGTTGTGGGCCTTCTCCTCTCGTCTCACCTGTGAAATGGGAGTGCTGAAGGGAGCCTTACGAAAAAGGCGTGGGGAGCCATCGGTGACCTCACCTCCTTTTCTTCGAAAGGAGCCCTGGGTCAGAGTGGACCAGCCTGTTGGTGCCTGGGGTGAGTTTGCCGAGGGATTTAGAAGGCTGGGTTAGGAACCAGGGCTTGACTCGCTGAACACATTTGTGACTTGGGAAGTCTTTCTTCCACTGGACAGCCTCAGTTTCTCCACCTGGTACCGTGGGGAGGGCTGAGTGACCTTGTGGTCACCTGCCTTACTTGTACACTTCGGGTGGCCCCTGGGCAGACACAAATAAACCCTCAGGGGCGAGATCCTCACCTATGGATTGTAGTGAGAGCACAAACCTTGTGGGATGACGTGAGGTTCTGCTGACGCAGTACCCGTGGATGCCCAGTGCCCCCGAGGGTCTTGTCCACTCCAGGGGGCTGCAGTTGGCCCCATAGTTAAGAAGACAGGCTCTTGGGCCTTCTCGTCCAGGCCCTCACTTCCTACAGGACCTTGGGTCAAACTCCTAAACCTTTTGACGCTCACTTTTCTTCCTGTAAGAGAAATTTGCTTCACACATGGGGAATGTCACACTGGACGCTGGATCCAGAGGAGTCGGGCACCTCTCCCAGGGTCGTCGCCCAGCTAACTGCTGCCGTGCCAGTAGCAGAAGCCTGGTGCCTCGTGCTTGGCTCAGGGTACCGGGGGCAGCACTGGACGGTGCCCAAAGGGCCCAGAGGCGACCTCCGTGGTGGGATGTGTGTCCAGAAGCCTCAGCCCCTTGGCCGGCCAGGTTGGGTGTGGGCTGTTCACTGCCTGCCCGCCCTGCAGCTGGGCATAGTCTGGGGCTGGGAGCGTTTGCTCTGTGCTCAGGTTTGAAGGAAGGAGGGCAGGTGACCAGTGTGGTGGCCTTGCCGCCAGCCCTGAGCTTTCCGATGTTGCTTCTTCTCCACTATTTTGGGGGAATTATGGTGAGGACCAGGCGTTCCATGTGTAGGGACATACACGTTTCTCAGACCTCTCAAGAAAAGGGAACTCGAACTTCCAGTTTGCTGGGACACCATTTGGTTGGCAGAAACCATCAACATAGGGGCCCATCAGTCAGTTTGGTCACTCAGTTGTGTCCAACTCTTTGTGACCCTGTGGACTGCAGCACGCCAGGCTTCCCTGTCCATCACCAACTTCTGGAACTTGCTCAAACTCATGTCCATCAAGTCAGTGAGGCCATCCAACCATCTCATCCTCTGTCGTCCCCTTCTCTTCCTGGCTTCAGCCTTTCCCAGCATCAGGGTGTTTTCCAACAGGGGCCCATAAATTGGCATAAGAATTTATTTGGGGGGGCTGCAGGAAAAGGAGGAGAAGACAGAAGCCTTTGGTTTGTCAGACTGCTTCTCGAATGTGAGGTTAAAAATCCATTTTAGATTTGGGTTTTTTTTTTTTTTTTTTTTTTTTTTAAAGACAGATCCCTTCTGAAACTTGGCCGAAATAATTGAAATAAAATGATCCCAGACATGACTAAAAAGTGGTGATGTCAAGCTCTCTTCAGGGTCTGGACCAGAACTTCTGTTCATGGTGGAGTTTGTAAATGTGTATGTTTGGCTATTGTTTCTTCACTTCGTTTCACTTATTATGTTAGATTTGGGTCTAATCATTTATCTTATATTTTAGAAGGGAAGTGCTTTTGCAGAAAACGGTGGTGAGAGGATTTGGGGTGGGGGAGGTCAGCCCTCTGCAGCCGGAATCTGAGTTTTCCAGCATGGTGCGCCAAGTTGATGGTTATTATTCCCCCAGAAAATAATGACCTTTTTTTTAAAAAAAAAAAAAAAACTTGCTTTTAACATTCTGCCCTTGGCATCTGTTCCAGGCATTGTGGACAAATGTAGACTGTGTTCTGACAGTGGGTTAAAGCAAGCACTTATTGAAAAGCATTCTCTACTTAATTGCATTTCCTTCTTCTGGAAGCTATTTTAATTTTTTTTTTTATAATCACATGTTAATTGTGTATTAGCGGGGCCTTTCTGATTAGTTGAAAACATAATGAAACCTTTGTAAACAACACAGAGAGAAAGAAAGAGGAACGTGTGAAGCAGAGACAGTGGTGATGAGCCAGTTCTAAGAGGCCAAAATAACTACGTTTCTTGAAGCCAGGGCGGGGCGGAAATGGTACCTGGAAGTCCCTTTTTTGAGTGACAGCTCCTCTGACGGGGAGGGCGGGACCCTGGCTCCTGATCAGTGATGGAGCAGGGTGGGCTCATGAGAGCTCCCTCTCCTCCTGCTCCTCCCCCTGGCCCCATCCTGTCGTCATTCATTCGCTCACTCATTTATTCACTACTTGCTCAGTTCACTCACTCACCCAGCCATACATTTATTCACTGGTTTATTCCTTCACCCACCCATTCGTTCAGTTACTCACTTATTCTTCATTCATTCACCCACTCACTCTTTCCCTCAAGTAGTCACCCGTTCATCCACTCATCCATTCCCTGACTCACCCATTCACATCCTCACCCTCGAAGAGCTTCCTCCCTTGGGCACTGACCCAGTGCTAAGATTCTTGACGCGCCTGCTCGAGATCCTCAAGACAGGTATTAACCCCATTGGTGGAGAAGGAAACCAGAGCTCAGCGTTGAGTCCACGCATTCATGTTCAGCCAAGGCCACCAAGCAGGAGAACCAGATTTGTCAGGCCCTGGGACCCAGCCTCAGTGTGGCTCTGCAGCGGCCGTGTCCCTTCCCATCCAAACTTCAGCAGATCCAAAGATAATCTGGTACCTGTGTGGGCAGCGGGAGGGACGGAGAAACCACTGGGGTTGTGTGTGTGTGTGTGTGTGTGTGTGTGTGTGGCAAGGGGTAAGGCGAAAGGTAGCCAGAACGCGCTGGCATTGTTTTCTTTTCCGCCTTTTAGTAGTTTTGTTCAAAGCACCAGCCCCAGTTTACAGTCCCTATTGTGGCGAGAGGGGCCCCGAAAGCCCTGCTCTGTTCCCCGTGTGAAGGGCTGGGCTTGCAGGGGTTTTGCAGCTCCCAGGCTGTTATTAGGGAAGCGTGGCCCGGGCGCTGCAGATGAAAGTGCTACTGTGTGAGCGCCAGGTTCGCCGTGCGCGCTCCAAGGAAACGCTGCCAAGACAGCGTTGTGAACAGCCGCCAAGCAAAACACACACATTCTGTCCAGTGGAGCCAGCTCACTTCTGCAAATAGAGGAAAAATTGACTTTCTGATTTGGAGTGTTTCTGCAACTAAGAAGAATCACTCTAGTGATTGTTCTAAAAATATTCCGGAGGCAGCACGTCCTCCAAGGCCTTGGGATTCTGAGTGGTCCTTGATTGTACTTTTTATTTAATCTCTCCAGATCGTACGTGTGTGTGTGTGTTTAAATGGACTTAATCTTGCGTGGTCATCCTCCCTGCTCCCCCTCACCCCGCTCCCCACGTGTCAGGATTGCTGCCGGCGTTAAAGAGTGGTGTACGCAGCAGAAATTGTATTTTTATCTCTTTGACTTCAGGAAGTATATTTGGGTTTTCATCTCCTCCAGCCGCTGTTGCAAGGCTCACGTCTGAGCAGCTGAATCTAGGGCAGCCCCTGACGTTCCTGGCATTGGTGGCTGAGCCCTGTTCTGGAGGGGAGGTGTCCGTCATGGATGGATTTTTTTTTGGTGGTGGTGGTGATAGGCCGGGGGGAGAGGGTGCTAACACATTGGCTGCTTGCTCTCCCTCTGCCTGTTTGGGGTGGCATTTCCCCTTTGTGAGGCACAGAGCTCCCTAGGAGTCCTGGATATTTGCATCTCCAGGCAGTTCTGGAATTCACATGATTTCTATAATGATGAAATTGACCGGGATTCCACAAGTCTGCTTACTGCCAAAAGCCAGTGATGGGGGTCCCCCCCTCCCCTCTGGTCTCAGACTTTTTCTCCACCCTCTCTCTCCTCCCCTTCTCGCTCTGCCCCACCCTGATTCCCACCTTCCTCTTGCTGTCAGCTTTGCTAGGTGCAGCCACGGTGCTCCTGGGAAGCCCTGTTAATTAGGTGGAGCGTCTCGCTCAAGACTGGCCACCCCAGCCCTGCTGTCCTTTGGGGCTGGACCATTCTTTGCCACAGGATGTTTAGCAGCATCCTTGCCTCTGCCCATTAGATGCTGGTAGCACCTCCAGCCTCCTAATCACGGCAGTTGAAAATGTCTCCAGACATTGCCAAAATCCCAGAGAGGGGCAGAATACTCGTCAGTTAGAACCACTGTTCTAGCTCTTCCCCCCCCCCTCCCCCACCGCCCCAAACTGGTAGTTGCTGCAGCCAGGAAGAGAACTGGGGAATATTAGTATCTATTTTTAGGTTCACGAATCACCAATAATAATAGGGTGGAATCAAAGGCCTTGGATATCAAGAGTGAGTTCCCACTGTTGAATNCTCTTCCCCCCCCCCTCCCCCACCGCCCCAAACTGGTAGTTGCTGCAGCCAGGAAGAGAACTGGGGAATATTAGTATCTATTTTTAGGTTCACGAATCACCAATAATAATAGGGTGGAATCAAAGGCCTTGGATATCAAGAGTGAGTTCCCACTGTTGAATTTACCCCCTGAAGTGTGTTTTATAAAGAAGTCACAGGATGCTCCCACTCTGAGGGGTGGTGGATGGTAGGTGGTGGACGGTGGGTGATGAACTGTGGTCACTGTGGTACCTGCAGGATTTGGAATAGCCAGAATCTGCACGTTCAAGTCATCGAGCAGGTTTCCTCACACACACACACACACAAATTTCGCTGACTGTGCTTACGAGGCATATCTGCTAGAATTAGGTATCTGAATGCCTTATTGATAAACGGACAGTTCTGAGGGATTTGCTAGCGTTTCTGGCGATACGTGCTAGGACCGTCTCAGTTATATTGCCTCTCGTTCTTTCTTCTGTCCCCCAACCGCTTCCTCTCTGCTTACCTCCCTGCTTCCCTGAGAGGCGGTCCCCCCACCCTACCCCCCGCTCCCATGCAACGTGTCGCCTGCTCGCAGGCTGGAGTCTCATGTGGATACATCTGCTGTAACCGTCTCCAGGAATCCTGTGCTATGCCTTTAAATGTTAACTCGTTCACGGGACACCCAGTAGGGTCAGGTGCCAGGTGCTGGGTTTCCTTTCGCCCATCAGCAGCCCATCTTTGAGAAATCTCGCGTTGGGCCGGCAGCAGGTTTCATGCTGGGCCTCTCTGCAGCGCCGTGTGGCCAAGTCTGCATGTGACAGCGTGTGAGCGATTTCCTGGGCTCAGCCAAAGCCCAGGCTTCCGCCGGTTTCTCCCCGCCAGCTGGCCGCCCGAGCCAGCCCTTGAGGTGCCGAGCCACTGGGAATCCACGTGGCTGCACCTCCCCTGGGGCCTGGGCTCCTCTGCTTCAGACTGTCCGGTGCAAAGCCCGGGCTTCGTGCCTGCAGGCGCCTGGGCAGCTTGGGCGGCAGCCCCTTTGCCCCACATGCCTGCCTGATGCTCGCTCTCCCCATCTCCTTTGTCACCAGACAGCCTCCACTAGCCCTGCGTACTTCCTCTCACCCTTGGCCTTGCCGCTGCCTCCCTCTGCCCTCGCGGGGCTGGTGGGTAGGCGGTGCTGTGCCAGCCACGGGGCAGGAAGCACGTCTTGCCAGCCTCCTTGCTAGGTCCTTGGTTGGGTCTAGCCACTGGACCATCCAGCCTCGATGCTGGTGTTTGGTGAGTGGCGGAGGGGTGAGCCTGGTATAATTCTCTCCCCCATCTGAGGGTGTGTGTGTGTGTGTACACCTGCATTTTTGCGTGAACCTGTGTGTAGCAGGTGTGTCGCTGGCTTCCTCTTTTCCCTCACCTCCGGAGATGTCTGGCGCCTCTCCGAGCCCTCTGACTTCCCGATCACACCGGGCAGCTCCGCTGTGCGCAGGGCATCCGGAAACCCCGGTGCTGGAAGCCGGGCCTGGCGAGGATGACCATCTCCCGCTGCCCGCAGGTTGGAGGGAGCTGGCGCTGTGGCAGAGGCGAGGCGTCGCAGAAGAGCCGCAGGTTTTTCATATGGAAATGTGAAATAATGGGGTGATTAAATAGAGCTGTATATTAAAGTACATCTGACATTAGAATTACCATAATGTGCTGTAGCCTTAGGCTGAGTACTTTATTTGCCATCTGCGTCGGCCCCAAATCCCCCGGGGAAGCGCTAAAATATTCTGAATAAACTCAGCTCGAGTTCTTATTGAGAGTAAAATACCATTTGTGGCACGTCGTCGTATTGATTCGTCTTAATTGTGGTGCAGAAAAGAGCATTCTCCTGCTGATGACTTTTGTGCTCGGTGACAAGCTGGCTGCAGTTACTCTAACACTGCAGTTGGTTAACCTGGTTGGGGCCAGCCGGGCACCTCGGCTCCCGCCCAGAAGCCAAGGTGCCACCTCAGAGGGCAGCACAGCTGGGGCTCCCTGCAGGCCACCCC
>SJYA01004067.1:16865-40695 GCA_006410615.1 Neotragus moschatus | reverse complement strand
TGGACAGGGAGGCCTGGCGTGCTGTGCTTCATGGGGTCGCAAAGAGTCGGACACGACTGAGCGACTGAAGTGAACTGAAAGAGAAGAGAAAGATGCTCCTCAGGGGGACAAGCCTGTGTGGACTGAAGGCGTCTGCCCTCTGTTCCTGCCCTGAAGCGCTAACCCCCTTCCTGATGGTCTGGAGGTGGGGACTTTGGGAGGAATTACGGTGAATGTGAGGCTGAGACCCCACCACTGCGTCAGTCAGTGCCTGAAAGAGACCCTGGAAATCTGGCATTGCCTCTGAAGCAGGAAAATGTGGTGTGAACAGCAAAGAGCCGGTGCCTCGAGGGGAGACTCCCTGGCTCTTGGACATCCAGCCTCAGAGCTGTGGGAAGTGAAGCCTGGTTTTCCAAGCCACCCAAGTCCTGGCATTTTGTTAAGGCAGCCCAAGCTGGCTGAGACAGACACATTGGGAAGTGTGTTATTAAAATATGCCTTTTGGGGGGGGGTACTTTGAGGGAGAGGGAGAAGGTGGGAAGATTTGGGAGAATGGCACTGAAACGNCTCAGAGCTGTGGGAAGTGAAGCCTGGTTTTCCAAGCCACCCAAGTCCTGGCATTTTGTTAAGGCAGCCCAAGCTGGCTGAGACAGACACATTGGGAAGTGTGTTATTAAAATATGCCTTTTGGGGGGGGGTACTTTGAGGGAGAGGGAGAAGGTGGGAAGATTTGGGAGAATGGCACTGAAACGTGTATACTATCATGTAAGAAATGAATCATCAGTCTATGTTTGATACAGGATACAGGATGCTTGGGACTGGTGCACGGGGATGATCCAGAGAGTTGATATGGGGTGGGAGGTGGGCGAGGGGTTTCAAGATTGGGAACTCATGTACACCTGAGACGGAAAATTTTGATTAATAAAATAGAAAAAAAAAGAAAAAAATAATGTATATTCTCTTGAGTATGATATTTTCTGCATTGAATATTAGGAAATTTTATCCAGCTTATTTATATAATGTTGCTTCAAAATATAATTAAAAAATAATTTTTTAAAAAATGCCTTTTTCTCAGAGTTCTCCCATCTAGCCTTGGCTTCTGCATATCGATATAAATTTCAGAACTTTAAACAAAATTTTATAACACAGGCAAGCACAGATCCTGATGGCACATTGATCATTCATTGACTGTACAGATTTGTTCGAGATAATCACTATCGTTACAAAATTGAATCCACTTCTATTGTTTTTAATCAATAAAATTTTTTTGGTTTTCAGATTAGTGGCCATGTATATATTTTATAAATTTGTTCGAGACATTTAATGTCTTGTGGTGTTTCGTGATGTTGTTCTAAATGCTGTTTGCTTCTGGCTTATACCAGTAAAATTTATTTTGAAATTTTGACTTCACCACCAGAAACCTTACTAAATCCAAGTAGATCAGATTTTTCGGATTTCCACAGAGAGCATATCTTGGTAGACGAGACTGTGTTTTTCTGATCCAGTCATCACGCTTAATTCCTTGTACTGCCTCTTTAAGCTTCCTGGTTCCCAGGGACAGTGTGGTGGCCACCCTGCTCTCCTCACAGCCTCACAGGAGACCTGCTGGTACCTCCTGACCAGCTCGGCATCTGCGAGAGTCTCCGCTTACGGACATTCTTTACCAGATCACGTGTTTTTTTCTATTTGCTTTTGACTTAAAGCCTCTTCCCTCTCTTAGAATGAATGCCGACTTTCATCAAATATTTCCTTCATCTTGGGGAAGATCGTATTCCTTCTCCACGGACCAAGTATCTAGAGGGACCCTCCTCCAAGGCAGGGCTTGAATTCCCAATTTTGTGCCAAATGGCGAAAAACTATTTAAATAAACTGTCAAAATACTTGTCAGAGCAGAATTTTGACAGGCTGACACCAGTGAGCCTGTGCAAATTTGCTCGGTGTCTTGCCCCCAGCCTCTGCCCTCCAGGGGCAGGGACCCCAGGGACCACCGGCCTGGCTTCCTCCTGGCCCGCTTTCTACCCCACAGGTCCTCACGCCTCGGAGGATCTCTGATCTCTTTACTCATGTGGATATTCCTCCTTCCACCTCTTTGTTTGCTTGCTTGCTTTCCTTGAGCCAAAATTTTAGAATCTTCCCACTGAACATCTTCTCATCGCCTTTGGAAGAAACACAAACGTTGTGACACCTTACATTTTGCCCGCCTTTTTCTCTTCCTTCCAGGCTCGTTTCATGTGATTTCTACAGTTTCATTCTTTGCTACACTTGCGTTTCACTCGTGAATTTACGAAGGACTGTAGAATTTCAAAGGACCTCATCACTGACCCAGAGAAGGCAAGAATCTATTTGATAAGATGCCCTTTGAACGAATAGAAGTTTACTCATAAATTCATTCCACATGAACCAGCACCCATGACAGTCATATTTAGCTCAGCGTTTTAAAAGGGAAAGCGAAAGAGCGAGTTGTATTAGACTCGAACTCCAATAAGCTCCAGTTCCGCCATGCATTGATTTCTCGTCCATAAAGTGTACATGGTAGCGATTAAGCCATCTTGTGTTTGAGTTATAAACTCGAAAATGCTTTTGAATGTGATTGATATAAATAGCTTAAAATGGGGGCATTTCAGCATGCTGTCCGGCCTCAGCGTGAAGGACAGAGGACTTCTCCCTGATCCTGGATCACCGCAGCACTGCGTCGGTACTGAGGGGTCCACTCGCATGCTAAGCAAGGCAGGGGTGGGGCTGGAGGCCTCGGGCGCTTCAGAGCCTGTGGTGTCAGCCTGCTGGTGTGGAGCTGGGCTGCTGGCACGAAGCTGGGGGCTTGCTCACTGCTTCCCCAAAACTCAGGGATGCTGTCCCCACCTGCGCTGGAGGACGGGAAACCAGACCGACACAGCGAGAAGGTCAGAGAGCAAAGATGTTTTCTTCATTTGGGTAAACGCAGACTTCGCCATGAATTCTTTTTTTCTTTGTTATTACTTCTGGGGGAAGTTGTACAATTAAAGAAACAAACGCCTTGGCCAAATGTTTGAAAAACGCAGTAGCTTGCCTTAGCTATTTTTATGTTCAGAATTAACAGTCTGTTCAGGGTGAGCAGAAGCCTCCTGGGCTGAGAGCCTGCTCCTGGGCCCCGGCCCCACGTCCCCCATCAATGTGAGCGCCACCACTGAGGAGCAGACGGTCTGCAGCTTAACTGGTTCTCATGACCTGGGTTTCAGTCTGTGGACATTTTCAGCTTAACTCAGTCCAAACTCAGGCCATGAGACTCCACGGCTCAAGGGCTCTTTGCCTTCTGTTTGTTCAGGCTGTGGCCTGAGCGCTGGGGTGAGTGGGCCCAGGGCAGGAAGGCGAGGTGCTGGCCCCGGTGCCCTCCCTGTGGCAGGGCTGGGACCTTGGCCTGGGGAAGGACCCAGGAAGACCGCCTGCAGGGGTCAGACCCTGGTGCTAGGCCCTGGAGGGTGGAGCAGGGCCTTTCCTGCCTCCTGAACTTGTCCGCATCCGTCCAATGACCCCAGCCGCCGATCGCTCGCCGCACACCCACTGGCGACTCAGGAAGGACCGGGGTGTGTGGGCACTGACTGCCAGCCCCAGAGCAGAAAGGATTTCCTGGCTCCTGTGAGTCCTCTGGGGCCAAGACCACGTCTGGCTGGTCCCTGCACCCGTTACTGTCTGCTGCTGGGGGTGATGTGTAAGCCTGCAGACCCATTTGTAGAAACAGGCTTGGATTCTAAGCCCTGATTCTAAACCGTGTCCCACGGCAGGTGGACAGGTGTCCAGGGTCTGATGCTAAGGCTGGACCCCAGCATCACAGACTCCACCGCCACCCAGCTTAAGACCTGAAAACTCTTGGGGTCAATTTCTCTCTCAATAAAATGGGGATAATAATACTCCCCCTGCAGGGCTGTGAGAGTAAAATGTTCCCGTTTGAAAAACCACTCATGGGGACAGGGGGAGGCTCAACAGGGGAGGACATACAGACATATATATCCACTTATAGCTGATCCACATTGTCATATGGCAGAGAGTAACACAGCACTGTAAAGTGATTATCCTCCAATTAAAAAAAAAGGAAAACCACTCAGTATAGTCCTTAGTCCAAAGCAGGAGCCAAGCAAGGGGTGTCATAACAACTTTCCCATTGCTGTCAGTGACTTTCCCTGGCATGAAGCCCTCCCGGTGGCCGGCAGTGGCCGCCTTTGCTCTTTCTCCACCAGGAGCTCAGGTCTTGCCTGGAAGGCGTGAGGTCCTGGCACCGTGGTGCGGGGCGCCGGGCAGGGTCTCACCTTCCCGTCTGAGAAACAGGGAGGTCAGCGCCCACCCGCAGGGCCAGCTTTGGGCTACATGCAATGACAAGGATGCGTGTCCCGACACACGGCGATCATTTGATGATGAACATTAGAACTTCCCCTCAGTCAGCAAAGTAATCGGAACTGCAGGGCTTGTGGCCTTTACACCTTCACAAATGACCTGCGAACGAACCTAAACTAACCCAAACTGTGCTCAGTCACCCGTGCAGCCTGGTGGTTCTGGGAACAATGGTGAAGGGATTTCCCCTAAAGTCCTCGGAAAGCAGAAAGCAAACACACCTCTGATCAAAAATAGGATTTACCAGTTTGAGTTAAAATTCGAGTTCAGACAAAACTAATCAGCTTCCACCGTGGAGGAGACAAACAGCCAGTTGTGGGGCACTGGCCGGATCTGTTCACGGGCCTTGCTTGGTCAGACCAGCAAAGCTCCTTGGGCTCCTCATACACCTGGGAGCCGGACCGAGGCGGGGCTCCCAGGGGGAGGTCTCTCCCAGGCCCCCTCCCAGCACAGGAGTCGAGAGGGACCGGCCATGGGCCCACATCCTCTCCAGGCAGCCCTGGGGCGCCCAGGATGCAGGCTGTCTTCTCCATCAGCCCTGGCTGTTTCTGCTGAGGGCTGAGATCCCCAGGAGCCCCGATGAGCAAGCAGCCAAGTGCACAGCTGAGCGAGCACGGGGTGGGCGCCATGCCACACACCCACCAGGCCCACCTGCCCAGCCTGCCTACAGGGGCCACAGGTCATGTGTGATCTAGAAGGGCTAGGTTTAGGTGGATTTGAGTCTCGTGGTGATCACTATAGAGGGGGGTCTGAGTAGTCGCAGAGCTTGTCTTCAGGCTGGGGCCTTCCGTGTCAGACCCTAAGCCACTGCTACTCAAGCCTGGCTGCTTCTAGGCTGTCAGGAGCTTTAGAAGCATACCAGTGATGGGGCTGAGCCCACAGAACCCAAGTCAGGCTCCTCCCCAGGCTGTGTACTGTGAGGGTGTCGGCATGAAGGATCTGCAGAACTGAGCTCCTGGGCTCTGAAGGTGGTTTCAGGACAACAGACCTTCATGCATGACAAGCCAGCGTCCATGTCCCCGGGGCCACCTCCAGGTTCTGTAGCCAGGACCCGCCTCCCTGTCACGTAATCCCCCTCAGCCACCAGGATTCCGTGAGTACAGAGTGTGTGGGCTGGGATTTCAACTTGTGAGTTCTGAGAGGGGAAAAGGCATCCCCTGACAGCCAGGAGCTGGCCTGGCAAGGTCTAGGGTCCTTCTGTTAACACCAGGGAGGGACAGAGCCCGAACCTCGTTCAGAGTACAAAGCTGCAAACATTCCCTCCCGGCCGGTGTGAGGGACAGCTACACGGCATTCTTGGCTCAGCCTCCCTCCTACTGAGACTTGTTGAGAACCCCCAGTCATAAAACCTACCACTTCCCTGAGCCTCCAGCCCAGACAGAGCTCGCCTCCTCAGACTGCCCCTCCCCCAGATGACTGAAAACCAGCAAAACCCGATGGGCCCTTCCTAACACCCCCCACTGCGTGTCTGTGCCCCTGTCTGAACCCCGCTTGTTCAGACTCGGGCGGACCTGGGGGAATCCGGCATCCACAGCGTGCTGGCACTGACATGCTCTGTGTTTTCGTGCCGAACAACACAGGAGAGAAGGTGACGCAGATGAACGTAGCTCACTGATCAGAAGGAAAAACGGCACAGCTTGTGGATGCTGGTTACTGGTCAAGCGAGACGCTAGAGTGTTTTTTGCTTTCCTGCTGAGCACAGGTAGACACTCTCCTTGGAGTCTCCAGCATCTCCCAGAGTAGTCATGCTAGACTGAGCAGGGATGGCGCCAGCTTGCAAAATATGAAAAGGAAAGCATTTTAAAGCATTAAATATTAATACTGTTCTGAAACGTTGCCAGAGGCATGTTCTGGTCACTGACATGGCTGGTACCATGTGTGGACTCATCACTGACCCAGTGTTCAGCCCTGCTCTTCCGTTCAGCCTCAGGGATACTGCTGTCCACCCTGCAGGGTCGTCCTGGGGAGGAAGGTGGGTCGGTGCTGCCAGGCTGAGCTGAGCTGGGCCGCGTCTGGTTCTGGGAGGGCATATGAGCATGGATGGCAGCAAGCAAGCACAACTCGCTGCAGCTGCAGATGGCAAGGCCAGCCAGACAGGGCCCCAGCTCCGCTCTGCTCTCCCTCTCCATGTGCGGAAGCTCCAGGGGCCCAGTCCACACTCATTCTTTGCAGTTACGCTGGCCCCTGGTGCAAGGGAGTCCCAGCATCTCACAGAATGACGTCAACCTTGGAACTGGAGTCCTGGAAGCCAGGCCGCACTTCCAAAGTGGGCTGTTGGGCCCATGGACCTCCTGGAGATTCTACCGTGTGTCAGGCATGCTGCAGGCTGCGTTTGGAAGGGTGACTTGTACATTAAATTTCCTGGGTTGCCATCTCTTTTCCCAAGTTCAGTTTTATCCAACTTCAATGTAAGACTGTGAGACTGAGAGGGAAAAAAAGTATGTCAGTGATAATTTGAAGGACAAAATCAAGCTTTGAAAATGTTAAATGCAGATTTTGCAAAAAACAAAATCTAGCTTGGAAGTGCCGTGTTTTTATGATCATAAAGCTTTGGATGAAGCGCAGCTGCATTTTAAAGACTTTTGCTGCCTACATTGTCACCCATGTAATGGACAGCAATTAAATTATACGTTGAACTCAATTGCTTCCAAAGGAAATAGTTTTCTAATTATTGAAGCCATCTTTTGATGATACTGGAAATTAAATCTTTTCAATTTCTTGTAAATGAGAGTTTTTTTTAAAAATAGAATTCTTGCTGAGTTTATGGAATCTTGCTCTTTTCCACTGACTTTCTTTTAAACATTTCTTTCAAAATCTCCCAAGTTTTCAGTGTGAGATGTGGGGAGGGGCACGCACTATTGGGTGACCCAGATGGTGGGAGAGGCGGGAAAAGGTCCAGGTGAGGGGTGTGTACAGGGCGACCAGGCATCCACGTCAGCTCGGGCTGCTGCACAGAAGCCCCATCGCAGATGGCCAACATGGCAGACAGGCTCCTCACATTCTGGAGGCTGGATGTCCGAGATCAAGATGCCAGCAGATGCGCTGTCTGATGAGAACTCCCTCCTGGTTCACTGCATCCTCACCTGGAGGAAGGGGCAGGGGGTCCTGTACACAAGGGCAGGAATCCCGTCATGAGGCCCCATCCTGGTGACCTCCTCACCTTCCAAAGGCCCAAGACCTTTCAGTCCATAGCAGCTAGCAAACGTGGTTCTTTTTAACTAAATATGGAGGGAGAAGTAAAAAAGCTCAGGGATGATCGAAGAAACGTCTTAGGAGGACCATAGATAATCCAAGCACAGACTGAGACCAGTTTCCTGGAAGTTCTCAGCCAGATGATGTGTGGAATACATCAGGGATGGCGACCCAACACGTCTGTGTATGTTAACTCACGGCAGAGCTGGACGTATGTTCACTCAGCATTTCTTGAATGCACAGCAGTTTTACACTGAGGCGCTTGTATACAGAGATGGAGCGCATTTTCCCCCTTTTGAGACCTGTCAGTCCAGGGCAGACAGAAGAATCAACAGCTAGCCCTCACAGAGTGAGGAACGTGGAACTCTGGCCTTACAGGTAAAGACCAGGCGAGCTGGCAGGCCTCATGCAGCCGTCGTCCGCGGGATCTGCTTTGAACGGCAGTTAAGAGAGGCCTGTGATCCCACGGAAAAGGGCAGAGGAAGGAGGCAGCCCCACGTGCGTGTGCAGGCATGCGGGACCTTCTCTTCTGCAGACACACAGTGGCCCCTGTGCCCACGGGACCCTGCCGCCCTGCCCTCCTGCTGCTCAGCGTCTGCCAGCAGGAGCTGCAGATCCACCCCGGGCACGGTGCAGTGTCCCCACCTCTGCTGGGGAGACCCAGCAGCGTCCTCACGGCCCCTCTGCACCGCCGCAGTCCTCCCGGCCGCGGCCTGCCTGTGAACCCACCGCCTCCCGTCGGTCTGCCTCCTCGTCCTGGCCTTAGAGAAGCCCAGTGGGTGCTGAAGGGCCCACCCCAGCGCCTCTGCACACACTGTTGCTTCCCACGTCAGGGACCCTGGGAGGTGCCAACCCAACCCTCTGCCAGCCTGACTTGTTGGCTGCTCTCCTGCCCCGTGTGGTCTGTATCCACGCCATCTGCTCCATGGAGCTCCACTTCCATCCTGGGGACACTGGAGTCTAGGGTCCCCCAAGTACATGCATATTTTAACGTATGCTTTCTTTGCATTTTTTTAAGTTTAGAGGATTTTTCAAGTTCAAATAAATGATGAGTTATATTTCTTTCAGGTTTTAATCATTTTTAAATCTTTACTTTTTTGTGATCTGGTTTTTATTCCTGTGTGATGTGATATGGTTATCTAAGTGGATTTTACCAGGACACTATTTATTTAAAAAAAATCTCATTATCAGTCTGGACTATTTTCACGGCTTTCTTAGTGAGGAACAGCAGGAGGCTGGCATGGTGGCTACTCCCTGTGGTTCCTGGGTCACCATCAATAGGAATAAAAGTGGAGGATAAATGGAACACAGGTTCTACATTGGTGAAAAACATCCAAATGGTCTGCACGAGGTTTCCAGGCATGCAATCATATCTTGGTTAAATATAAATTCCTGAACTTATGGCTAAAGTTGTTATCTTGAGGCCAAGAGTGTATAAAACGGTAAAAATAAAATTGGCATAATGCTTCCAGGTTTGTTTACCAGCTATTAAAAATATGATAGACCTGCTGTACTGTAACAGGGCTGTATTGCTACAAAACTAGGTTGTCAATAAAGCCAGCATGTATCTTGGCTTGAAACTAAAAGCAAAAATCAGTGGGCTTCATGTGTATACATGCTGACCTTAATTAACAGAGCTGCTTGTTATACATACAAGTTAACACAAGTGGACTTGATTGAGGGCCCTGGAGGCAAGCTTGGGATCTGAGTGCTGTGTGTGTTTCAGACCCCAAGCTCCCCAAGGAGGTGTGACCGGCACCTACCAGGGCTGAAAGAGCTAATCGACGTTGTCAGCAGGCTTCTCAAGCCCTTTTCCTGGGAATCTAAGCGTGATCAATGATCGCGTTGCCTTGGGAAAAGACTCTGCTCTCAGACCTTGAAAGTGTGTTCCTGGGGCCGCTCGTTTCCGCAGCAGGCAGCATCTGTTTTTTATTGGGGTCTCGCCTCTTGCTAATTGTGCAGCTGGTTTGAGAGAGAAAAGGCCTGTCATGCAATCTGTCTGGGATCAAGGGTGAGCAGCGAATTCACTTTGGTCTCAAGGACAGGCGAGTTCTAAGAGGCAGATTGCCACCTCCCCACTCCCCAAAGCCATGAGCCCCGTGCACTCTGAAGCTGGTCGTTTATTTAGTCAACACCTTCTTCAGGAAGTGGGGCGGCCCCTCAGGCAAGGCTAGCTGCAGGCTGGGTGTCTACACCCTGCTTCTAGGGTGCAGTTAGGACAGATGTGCTGGCGTTTACACACCTCTTTCTCTGAGCTCTGGGACACCATGTCAGATGGGTGCTTTCTGAACAGAGCTGTCAGCCTGGAGACCCCGCCTTTCAGGGTCTCACCCACCTCCTCAGGTGTGAGGTCCTTCCGTTACCAGTGAAATGGTGTGGGAATAAAAAGTAAGCTCACCATGTGACAGGCCTTTCAGTTCAGTTCAGTCACTCAGTCATGTCTGACTCTTTGCAACCCCATGAATCGCAGCATGTCAGCCCTCCCTGTCCATCACCAACTCCCGGAGTTCACTCAGACTCATGTCCATCGAGCTGGTGATGCCACCAAGCCATCTCATTCGCTGTTGTCCCCTTCTCCTCCTGCCCCTAATCCGTCCCAACATCAGAGTCTTTCCAATGAGTCAACTGTTTGCATGAGTTGGCCAAAGTACTGGAGTTTCAGCTTTAGCATCAGTCCTTCCCATGAATACCCAGGACTGATCTTTAGAATGGACTGGTTGTACTCCTTGCAGTCCAAGGGACTCTCAAGAGTTTTCTCCAACACCGCAGCTCAAAAGCATCAATTCTTCAGTGCTCAGCTTTCTTCACAGTCCAACTCTCACATCCATACATGACCACTGGGAAAACCATAGCCTTGACCAGATGGACCTTAGTCGGCAAAGTAATGTCTCTGCTTTTGAATATGATATCTAGGTTGGTCACAACGTTTCTTCCAAGGAGTAAGCGTCTTTTAATTTCATGGCTGCAGTCACCATCTGTAGTGATTTTGGAGCCCAGAAAAATAAAGTCTGACACTGTTTCCACTGTTTCCCCATCTATTTGCCATGAAGTGATGGGACCAGATGCCATGATCTTTGTTTTCTGTATGTTGAGCTTTAAGCCAACTTTTTCACTCTCCCCTTTCACTTTCATCAAGAGGCTTTTTTGTTCCTCTTCACTTTCTACCATAAGAGTCGGGGCAATTTTTTCATATTTCCTTCATCTGTCATTTTTCGTTTCTTTGACGTATATTTTATACTCCTTATGCACAACTGAGGGGGTTAAGTTAGTACCTCAAACATTTTAAAACTGAGATTTTAAAAAAAGTCACACGTTAAATACTTTATTATGCTTTTTCCTGTTTGAGGTGGTATTTTTAAAACAGCACAAAGCTGCCTGCACAAGACAGCAATGGCAGAGAAGGGGCTTAACGCCCGGCCTCCAGATCTCCTGCCCGTGAAGAGGGGATGTGGGCAGGTGGCAAGCCCCAGCAGTGCCCCTGAGACCGCACACAGGTCCACGCAGCTCTGCAGCCGCTGTGTCCTCTCCCCTGGTGGTGCTGGTGGCTATTGTTGCTGTTTTTAGCGAAATCATGATGGCTGTGTGAGCAGTCTGCAATGGCACCAAGCTTCTTCCTCTGCAATGACACCGCGTCCCCCTGTGGACACCCACCCACCTCCCAAGCCCCATGGCCTCTGGGTGGTGCCTGGTTTTAGCCGTAGAGGCTGTCCGAGCACCTGTGTCAGCCCCGGGCCTCACAAGCTGCTCGGTTCTCCCTGGGGACCCTGGAGAGGATAATGGAATGCTAATATTTATATCCTAAATAACAATTTTGCTACAAAGAAGCAACTTTCTCAGCTGATACACAAATGAGTTCCTAGTGGAACCTTCCTCTGAGGTGCCGGAAGTAAGGGGCTCCCGGGCCCCTGACGTGTTTTATACACATGGAAAGAAGAGCCTGTTTTACCCACACCTCTGTTTCTATAAATATTCCCCCCTTTTTTCCTTTTTGGGGAGAGGGAAGCAGATGATGGTGTGATTCATGACCAGCTGCAAACTCTCTGAGCGCCTTATTTTAAAAGGCACAGCCGCAATCCAAGGGTTTGGCTTTACATGGCCTCTTCAGCGGCATGAGGCTTTGCACAAAACTGTTTTCTTCCCGATAAACATCTGCACCTGTGGACAGGCTGTGAGAAGACAGCCACCGCTCTCACTGCTCCGCGGTGAAGCCCCATCTCGAATCCGAGGCTCTGACACGAATCCGGCAGGAGTGTCTTCTAGGTCTGTGATATTGAGCAAGTTCGTAACCTTGTGAATTTCAGTCCCTGCATTTGTAAAACAGGATTACAGTGTGTACCTCCCAGATTCTTTTCTGTGAGGATTAAGAATGCCTATTAAGCATTTAAAATAAAGTAGGGGTGCTCACTGACCAGTTCCTTCCCTCTGCTTTGCTTGTCAATGGAATCTCTTGACAGAGAATTCAGACAAAATTAGATTGCTTGTTTAATGAAACTCTTCCTATGTTGAAAACTGTAAGGCTACAGGTGAAGGGGCAGATCCAGGGTGTGTCCCCAAGGCCGGGCTCCGAGGTTCAGAACAGCCTTGCTGACCCTTGGTGAAGCCCCTCCACGCTCCCCAGGGCCGCCGGCCAATCGCTCACACCACGGGACTGAGGAACCATCTGGTCCTGGTGTGAGTTTCAGCTGATGGCATCTCCTTCCTGTGTGTTCATGTAAAACTAGAGCAGAAGGAAATGGCACCCCACTCCAGTGCTCTTGCCTGGAGAATCCCAGGGATGGGGGAGCCTGGTGGGCTGCGGTCTGTGGGGTCGCACAGAGTCAGACACGGCTGAAGCAACTCAGCAGCAGCAGCAGCAGCAGCAGCAGCAGCAGCAGCCGGTCTGAGGGAGGAGAAAACGGGGCCCAATAGGCACGGTGCAGGGCTGCCTATGAGTCTCAGATGAAGCTGTTTCTCAGCATCGCCCTGCTCACCATCTTCTGCGAAGCCACCTGGTGCTCTCAGGGGGCTTGCGTCTGTCACCTGGCAGAGGGGAGCCTGTGAACATGTCAAGGCTCGTGCATTTGTTCATTTTCTTAACGAACTCCTACTGCACATTTAATAAGGTGCCCGCCTTCAGGAGCCCAGGAAGCAGGCCGTCAGGCTTGGAGCCGATGTGAGGTCCTGAGCGCATCCTCTGTTGTGTGGCTTTGCTTCCCAGAGCCTCTTGGTGCGTCCCTCCCCCGCAGCCTGCTGTGGCCAGCGACCAGGCTCCCTGGGTTTTCTGTCTCCACAGAAGCCCTCGTGTCCGACGTGGCTCTCCCCCGGGGGCTTCCCTCTCCTTCTCCCCCGGGGGCTTCCCTCTGCGCATCTGCCCTGAGCGACGTCCTAAGTGGAGAACTGGACGCCGAGTCTCCCCGCAGCTGCCCTCTGTCCGCAGGGTGAAGGTCACGCCGCCCTGCTCGCCTTTCTCTTCTCCCACACGTGCTCACACAGCATCTTCACGTTCTCCAAACGTGTCATGCGATTTCACATAAATCTGTCTTCACAAACGCTGCCCATTTCTACACGCGTGACCGATGCGGCCGCCTTCTCTCTCCTTCAGCGCGGCCCTCAGACCTACCCTCAGCACGGCTGCTCGGCCCTGGCTCTGGCCAGGGCCCTTCCTGCGGCGCGGTGCCGGGCCCGCCTGTCTGGTTGGCAGGGTTCTCGTCCCTCTGTTCTCTGGCCTCAGCTGTGAGAATCTTACAAGGCAGCCGGGCGACGTTTCCCATACTCTTCTTCTTTGTAGAGTTAATCGCACTAAGCGAATGAATCGCTGTTGCTGGTAACAAGACACGCGTGTGCTAAAGCAGGCAGGGCCGCAGAGAGCGGGGAGCCAGGGTGGGGGAAGCCAGCGCGGCACAGTCAGCAAATGGAGCAGAAGCGGACAGATTCCGGGCACGTCCAAGCCGCCAGGGACGGAACACAAACGCCTCAGCAAATCTTACAGGAAAAGGGCAGACACCGTGAGGGATTCCGGCAGGGCAGGCCTCCGTTCACGCCCAGATCTTCAGCCTCGCTGTTAATCGTCTTAATGGTGTTTAGAATTTTATACCATGAACGTGTGGTGCCAGAAAGCATATAATGTGTTTTCAAATCAAGGCAGTTCCTGTACCGCAGGGAGAGTCCGCCCTGGAGGACGGCAGGACTGCACAGGGCACCCCTGGGGCTCGATCTGTGGGGTCGCAGAGCCCCGGCACAGCCAGACCTGAGGGAGGGCAGCGGCCGCAGCCCCGCTCACGCCAAGCCCCCACGCACTGGGGAACCCGCGCTCTCGGCTCGCAGTGACACCGGAAACGGCTCCTCGCAGCAGATCACTTCCGGGCCTGCAGCTGCAGCGGCCCCTCCCTGACCCCTTCCGGACCCGCCTTCTCTGGAAGCCTCGCTTCCGCTCGCCTTCTTACCGGGAGGGCACGGGGAGGAGACCGACGCGCAGCCCACCACGAGTTCCTCTAGATGCGTATTTGGTCAGAAATAAGTGAAGATACACACGCTTTGGGGGCCCTGCGAGTTCTGACACGGAGGTGCCAGGCTTCAAAGAAACGATCTGCGAGGCTTTTTTATACAGGAACCTGGGACCCCGCACGCATTGTGCTTGTGGGAGCGGAAAACAAAGTGTTGGAAGGTTTGCAAAAGGAGACTCAGGACCAAGGGCTTTGGAGGATGGCAGGGGTGCTGGATTAGAGAGAAGGAAGCTGTCTGCAGAGAAGTCTAGAGGCGCGAGTCTAGGAACTCCGGGGTGAGTCACAAAAGAGAGGACAAGCCTCTGGAGAATTAACTGTTCTGAATTTTGAACCCCCAATTAAAAAAAAATTTAGTTATTTTAATTGGAGGCTAATTAGTTTACAGTGTTTGTAGTGGTTGATGAAACTGGAGCCAATTAAACTCCCAATTCTTATGAATAGGTCTAAGTCCTTTTTGTAGAAATCACACCGTAAGATGTGAGCTTTGGGGCACTTCAGTGACTCCTCGTGGGCTGGGAACCAGAACGCATTCTAACTCCAAGCCTTATGCTTCCATTTGGATGTTAAATTCCTCTTGAATTTAACTGCTTATATTAAAACAGGTAAGAGTTTGCATCCTCTCCAGGGTTCCTGGGAGCCTGGAACATCTCCATGGAGAGTGAGGCAAACCCTGAGCCTGGACTCGCAAGTCTTGCATTTGAATCTGAAAATGCTGCTCTGCTGCTGCTGCTAAGTCGCTTCAGTCGTGTCCAACTCTGTGCGACCCCATAGACAACAGCCCACCAGGCTCCCCTGTCCCTGGGATTCTCCAGGCAAGAGCACTGGAGTGGGTGCCATTTCCTTCTCCAATGCATGAAAGTGAAAAGTAAAAGTGAAGTTGCTCAGTCGTGTCCGACTCTGCGACTCCATGGACCGTAGCCCACCAGGCTCCTCCGTCCATGGGATTTTCCAGGCAAGAGTACTGGAGTGGGGTGCCAGTGCTTCTCAACTTAAGGTAAAAGTCCTCAAGTGCAGCTGCTCACACAGCTTTGAGGCCCTGTGTACCGAGGTACCTGTGAAGTCACGTTGCAGATATGTCCCTTCCATGATCAACAACGTGCTGGGGAATTAGCTTCTTGAAGCAGAATTAGTGTAAAACAAATTCAATTCAGTGTAAAACAAAACTCACAAAACCAGAGAAAATTGAAAATGTTTGCCCAGGGGCTTCCCTGCACAGGGCACGCAGCTAGATCTGGTTTAAGTACTTTCGGTGTCTCCAATCCTTGGAGAAGTGGGGCTCAGGAAGGAGAGGCTCTTCTCAATGAACAGACATACTATTTTCTCTCTTTGCTTTCCTCTGATTGGAAATTGTAACAGTTTGTTTGCCTATTCATACTGTATTTAATAAATTGCAAAATACTTATTGAGTAAGATATTCCTTCATAGCTCGGTTGATAAAGAATGCCTACAATGCAGGAGACCCTGGTTTGATTCCTGGGTCAGGAAGATCTGCAGGAGAAGGGAGAGGCTGCCCACTCCAGTATTCTTGGGCTTTCTTTGTGCCTCAGCTGGTAAAGAATCCGCCTGCAATGTGGGAGACCTGGGTTCGACCCCTGGGTTGGGAAGATCCCTTGGAGAAGGGAAAGGCTACCCACTCCAGTATTCTGGCCTGGAGAACTCCATAGGTCCATGGGGTCGAAAAGAGTCAGACACGACAGCGATTTTCACCTTCACTGGTGAGTGCTTGCTCTGGGCCATAATTTCCGGATCTCTGTGGGGTCAGAGTGAAGGATACGGACCTTTCACATCAGGAACATAGTGTTATGTGTTCACATGGAGGGTGTCAGCTTACTCAGGAAGGGGCTAGGACTGCCACTTGTTTGCTTCCTGATGGTGGGCAGGCTGGCACTGCCTCTTTTCTCTTGAAGTTCTTGGTTTATTTTAAACTATGTCCTCGAATGGCTTCCTTCCTTTCTGTCTGTGCGGATTAAGCTGGATGCCCAGGAGGTATTGTTCACAGGCTTATCTACAACTGTTGGCATCGTCCCAGCTAAAAGCAAACTGCCTTTTGAGGATCAGTTCCCATTTGTCGTGAAGCTAAGGGTTCCTGTGTGTAGTTAACCCCTCGACAGCCCCCACCTGGCAGAGACTAGGGTCCCTTGGGCGCTCATCATGTCAGGAGCTCAGCCTCTAGGCTTTCCTCGTCCTGATTAAGTTCTCTGTTGATCTCGGTTGGAGTTGTGTCTGTTTTCTTGCAATATTTATATATCAGCCTTCACGCTACCCTTGAAACTACGAAATGGCACCTCATTGTTGCTAAGACCAAGAAAGACCTGCACACTCCTATCTCGTCTGAGGCTCTCAGATGGCCCTGCAGAGCTGCGAAGGGCTATGGTCTCCACCTCCTCCACTGACTTGAGAAGCTCCTTACAAAAGAGGAGAGTGATCATTCCCAAATTTCTGACTGCAAGAGCATAACATTCCAGGAAATGAAGGACATGACATATTAATAAGAATAGTCCAATCGCTGCTGCTGCTGCCGCTGCTAAGTTTCTTCAGTTGTGTCCGACTCTGTGCGACCCCATAGATGGCAGCCCACCAGGCTCCCCTGTCCCTGGGATTCTCCAGGAAAGAACACTGGAGTGGGTTGCCATTTCCTTCTCCAATGCATGAAAGTGAAAAGTGAAAGTGAAGGTGCTCAGTCATGTCTGACTCTTCACGACCCCGTGGACTGCAGCCCACCAGGCTCCTCCATCCATGGCGTTTTCCAGGCAAGAGACACTCCCAAACTTCCGTGGCCCAACAACTGAGGATGTATTTTTCAGGCATCTGGGACCTCCCCACCGCAGGGTTCAGGGTCTCTGCGGGCAGCAGGAACTGGGGGTGGGGGTAGAGTGTGTGGGCTTCCAGATCGGGGCTCCAGGCATCGAGCTATGAGTGTCCCTCCCCATCCATCCTTTGACCAGAGCTGGGCCAGGGGGCTACCCTGCACAGCGAGCTGGGTCTGTGGACCCCTGGCGCCCAGGAGGCAGGCCAATGGCTCACAAGTGGCTGCAGTCCTCAGCCCAGGACAGTGCTTATTTCCCGCTCTTGAGTCCACAGGCCCCACCGTCCAGGAGAGATGAGGTGGGAACTGTGCACAGGGTCTGCAGCAACGTGGCTGGTCTCTGTGGGGACACAGCCCGGCCTTGGGTTCCCCGCGATGAGGGTGGCCTTGGCTGGAGTCTGTCTAGCGAGCAAGCTCAGTCCGTGTCTGCCACCTGCAGCACCACTTGCAGCCTTCCCTCCCCGTTACGAGTCACTCCTTTCCTTCCCCGCCTTCCACTGCCCATGATGATTTCCTCCTGTTGGGCTGAGAGTTGTCCACAGAAGCATTTTGCTTTGCTGGGGTTTCTACCTGCTGCTCATCAATTCTAGATTGTTGCTAAGAAGCTGAACTCAGGTGTGGAGTCTACAGTTTTGTTTGAAAACTAGACCTCAATATCTGGTATCAAACTGCTGCTGCTAAGTCGCTTCAGTCATGTCCAACTCTGCGACCCCATAGATGGAGCCCACCAGGCTCCTATGTGCCTGCGATTCTCCAGGCAAGAATACTGGAGTGGGCTGCCATTTCTCCTTAGAAAGACTCTCAGAGGCAGCTTTTGGCAGAGGAGGAAGGATAATTGAAATCCCTGGACAGGTTGACCAGGCTGGAGTTGACCTGAAGTCAGACTGAACATCCTGGTGACATTTGCAGGTCTTCTTCGAGGCATCCTGATAACAGTCACCTGCCTTCTGCTTGACTATGTCATGGACATTAAGTTGCAGGGGTCAGCTCTGTAAACTGTAAATTTATTATAAATCACATATACTACAATACAAAAAAGGGAAAAGAAAACCGTGACGTAAAGGAATACGACATCACAATAGAGAAATGTTTCAAATCACACTCTGATGGGAGGTTTCTAAACAGCAGACCATAAACAGGCCAAGCTGTGAGAGGAATGGCGCCAGCTGAGACACCGAGGGAGCAGGGGGGAGGGGGAAACAAGAGACCGGAAGCAGGATCGACTCCAGACCTGGGGCTGCAGGCACCAGAGAGAGGGCGCTTCCCCCGGTTTCCATTTCCAGCACTTGAGGTGCAGGCACTCTGATAACCAGAGTGCGCTGGTGGGAAAGGGGACACTGTGTTTCATGGCGGTGTCCATGTTTGCGCAGCATGGTCCCTGCTTACCTGCAGCATCCTGGCGCTCTATAGGAGTGATGGGTTCCAGGAAAAGGCAAACCCTCAGTGCTGGTGCCGCGAACTGAGTTCTGCTCGCTGCCTGCCTGCTTCCGATCGGTCCCTGCTGCTTCTCCTGTGGAGGGGAGGCAGGAGGACGCATCTCTCCGCTTGTGCCCTTCCTTCCACCATGGGCTCTAAATACAGACGCCTCCCTTCGTTTATTATTCTTTCCAAAAAAAATCACCGTGAGGCTCCCCTGTTAGAGATGGCAGAGGCAAAGGTGACCGAGCTCAGCACAAAGTGACCGAAGGATACAAGGGGTCTCCCTGGGAGGCCCTACCCGCCCAGGGCTGACTCCTCCCAACATGGTACTAAAACCGTGGGGAAACGAGAAATAAAACTCACCACGTGGGAGACTGTGCCTTAGGTCAGCTGTGTCGTGTTTAATAGGATATCTCATTAAGTGAAAACCCACACGGCGTGGGTTGTTGGCGATCATGCAGGCTTTGACTCATGGATAGTAGCCTCAGTTTCATACTTAGTCTCCAGACCTGGGAGGAGGGGACCAGGGAGGGGAGGGGGTGAGGTCCTCAGGGTGCAGCCCCACCACTTAGCTCTCACCCGGGGGAGGGGTGCGGGGCCTGGGAGGGTCCTGATAGGCAGGGTCAGGTCTTAGAGGTGACAGATTGTCTGTCTCCCACATACAGAACGGAAATAATGCCCTGATAGTTATTTGGGGGGAAAACATCCCTTCATACTTAAGATATTTATGTTTAAGTTGAGTTCTGTTCCTGGAAACGGAAATTGTTCCTAAGTAATTCAAGACGTGTGAGCGCTACCTGCTCAGTCACTACAGTCATGTCCTACCTTTTGCAACCCCATGGACTACAGTCTGTCAGGCTTCTTGTCCATGGGATGCTCCAGGCAAGAGTACTGGAGTGGGTGGCCATGCCCTCCTCCAGGGGATCTTCCCGACCCAAGGATCAAACACATGTCTTTTAAGTTTCCTGCACTGGAAGGCAGGTTCTTTACCACAAGCGCGCCTGGGAAGCCCAATTCAAGAGGAGGGAGTATTAAATAAAAAGTGTAAACAAAAAAGTATAAAAATTTTATTTTAATCTAAAAGTATACAACAGTCTTTATAAGCATAGTAACACTTGAAGTTAGCTAATGAGAAAAGTCAATAAATTTGACTAATTGAAAAGTTCATAGCATGTTCCTTTCTCCAAATGGAGTAAAGCTGGTTTATGGGAGCAGACACTCTCGCTGGCACTGAATCCAGCTCCTTCTTGGGCTCAGGAGTATCTCAGGGCCCGGCTCCTGCACTCCGTGGCTCCATGACCTGGCTACACCCGGTCAGGCCCCCCCATGGATTCTGAGCGGCCACATGCGGCCAGTTCTTATGAGTGCACAGTCAAGGTGGGGCCCTGGCTGCAGGCCTGGCCTGGCCTGGCCTGGCCCCTCGGAGGACAGCGCTCATGCCTGGGCCACCTGTTATGGGCACCTCCTTTCTGAAGCTTTCCCATGATGGTCAAAGAAACACGACCAGCATAAAGTATCTCTTTAAATTGACTAAATCCATAATCTGATTTTTATTATTTTGTAAATGATAATAGCCAATGTATGGATCTTTTTGTTTACTGGTGATAGAAATAAAGCAAAGGAAATCATAAACTAAACAAAAACACAACCCTCAGAATGGGAGAAAACACTGGCAGATGAAGCAACCCACAAAGGATTATCACCTCACATTATTCAGAATAGCCATCCTCAAAAGAGTCTTCAACAATAATTGTTGGATTGACTGTGGAGAAAAGGGATCCAGCCTACACTGCTGTTAGTTCTGCTCAGTTCAGTCACTCAGTCGTGTCCGACTCTTTGCGACCCCATGAAGCGCAGCACGCCAGGCCTCCCTGTCCATCACCAACTCCCAGAGTTCACTCAGACTCACGCCCATCGAGTCAGTGATGCCATCCAGCCATCTCATCCTCTGTCGTCCCCTTCTCCTCCTGCCCCCAATCCCTCTCAGCATCAGAGTCTTTTCCAGTGAGTCAACTCTTCACATGAGGTGGCCAAAGTACTGGAGCTTCAGCTTTAGCATCAGTCCTTCCAAAGAAATCCCAGGGCCGATCTCCTTCAGAATGGACTGGTTGGACCTCCTTGCAGTCCAAGGGACTCTCAGGAGTCTTCTCCAGCACCACAGTTCAAAAGCATCGATTCTTCAGCACTCAGCCTTCTTCACAGTCCAACTCTCACAACCATACGTGACTACTGGAAAAACCATAGCCTTGACTAGACGGACCTTAGTTGGCAAAGTAATATCTCTGCTTTTCAATATGCTGTCTAGGTTGGTCATAATTTTTCTTCCAAGGAGTAAGCGTATTTTAATTTCATGGCTGCAGTCACCATCTGCAGTGATTTTGGAGCCCCCCAAAATAAAGTCTGGCACTGTTTCCACTGTTTCCCCATATATTTCCCATGAAGTGATGGGACCGGATGCCATGATCTTCATTTTCTGAATGTTGAGCTTTAAGCCAACTTTTTCACTCTCCTCTTTCACTTTCATCAAGAGGCTTTTTAGTTCCTCTTCACTTTCTGCCATAAGGGTGGTGTCAACTGCATATCTGAGGTTATTGATATTTCTCCCAGCAATCTTGATTCCAGCTTGTGCTTCNTGTCTAGGTTGGTCATAATTTTTCTTCCAAGGAGTAAGCGTATTTTAATTTCATGGCTGCAGTCACCATCTGCAGTGATTTTGGAGCCCCCCAAAATAAAGTCTGGCACTGTTTCCACTGTTTCCCCATATATTTCCCATGAAGTGATGGGACCGGATGCCATGATCTTTGTTTTCTGAATGTTGAGCTTTAAGCCAACTTTTTCACTCTCCTCTTTCACTTTCATCAAGAGGCTCTTTAGTTCCTCTTCACTTTCTGCCTTAAGGGTGGTGTCATCTGCACATCTGAGGTTATTGGTATTTCTCCCGGCAATCTTGATTCCAGCTTGTGTTTCTTCCAGTCCAGCATTTCTCATGATGTACTCTGCATAGAAGTTAAATAAACAGGGTGACAATATACAGCCTTGACATACTCCTTTTCCTATTTGGAACCAGTCTGTTGTTCCATGTCCAGTTCTAACTCTTGCTTCCTGACCTGCATACAGATTTCTCAAGAGGCAGGTGAGGTGGTCTGGTATTCCCATCTCTTTGAGAATTTTCCACAGTTTATTGTGATCCAAAGTCAGACTTAAGTTGGAAAAAGTGGGGAAAACCACTAGACCATTCATGTGTGACCTAAATCAAATTCTTTACGATTATACAGTGGAAGTGACAAATAGATTCAAACGATTGAGTCTGATAGAGTGCCTGAGGAACTATGGACAGAGGTTCATGAAGTTGTACAGGAGGCAGAGTGATCAAAGCCATCCCCGAGAAAAAGAAATGCCAAAAGGCAAATGGTTGTCTGAGGAGGCCTTACAAATAGCTGAGAAGAGAAGTGAAAGGCAAGGGAGAAAAGGAAAGATATACCCATCTGAGTGCAGAGTTCCAAAGAATAGCAAGGAGACAGAAGAAAGCCTTCCTCAGTGATCAGTGCGAATAGAGGGAAAGGGTGGAATGGGAAAGACTAGGGACCTCGCCAAGAAGATTGGCGACACCAAGGGAACATTCCTTGTAAAGATGGGCACAGTGAAGGACAGAAATGGTGTGAACCTAACAGAAGCAGAAGTTATTAAGAAGAGGTGGCAAGAATACACAGAAGAACTATACAAAAAAGACCTTAATGACCCAGATAATCACAATAATGTGATCACTTATCTAGAGCCAGACATCCCGGAATGCAAAGTCAAGTGGGCCTTAGGAAGCATCACTACAAACAAAGCTAGTGGAGGTGATGGAATTCCAGTGGAGCTGTTTCAAATCCTAAAAGATGATGCTGTGAAAGTGCTGCACTCAATATGCCAGCAAATTTGGAAAATAGCAGTGGCCACCGGACTGGAGAAGGTCAGTTTTCATTACAAACCAAAGAAGCAGAATGCCAAAGAATGCTCAAAATACCGCACGATTGCATTCATCTCACACGCTAGCCAAGTAGTGCTCAAAATTCTCCAAGCCAGGCTTCAACAGTGCATGAACCATAAACTTCCAGATTTTCAAGCTGGATTTACAAAAGGCAGAGGGAACAGAGAGCAAATTGCCATCCTCCATTGGATCACAGATCAAGAGAATTCCAGAAAAACATCTATTTCTGTTCTATTGTTTATGTCAAAGCCTTTGCCTGTGTAGATCACAACAAACTGTGGAAAATTCTTAAAGAGATGGGAACACCAGACCACATGATCTGCCTCTTGAGAAATCTGTATGCAGGTCAGGAAGCAACAGTTAGAACTGGACGTGGAACAACAGACTGTTCCAGATAGGGAAAGGAGTACATCAAGGCTGTATATTGTCACTCTGCTTATTTAAGTCATATGCAGAGCACATCAGGAGAAATGCCAAGCGGGATGAAGCACAAGCTGGAATCAAGATTGCTGGGAGAAATATCAGTAACCTCAGATACGCAGATGAAACCACCCTTATGGCAGAAAGTGAAGAGGAACTACTTAAGAGCCTCTTGATGAAAGTGAAAGAGGAGAGTGAAAAAGTTGGCTTAAAACTCAACCAACATTCGAAAAACTAGGATCATGGCATCTGGTCCCCTCACTTCATGGCAAATAGGTGGGGAAAAAATGGAAACAGAGACAGACTTTATTTTCTTGGACTTTAAAATCACTGCAGTGCAGACGGTGACTGCAGCCATGAAATTAGAAGACACCTGCTTCTTGGAAGGAAAGCCATGACCAACCTAGACAGCATATTAAAAAGCAGAGACGTTACTTTGCTGACAAAGGTCCATCCAGTCAATGATTTTTTTCCAGTGGTCATGTATGGATGTGAGAGTTGGACTGTGAAGAAAGCTGAGCGCCGAAGAATCGGTGCTTTTGAACTGTGGTGTTGGAGAAGACTCTTGAGAGTCCCTTGGACAGCAAGGAGATCCAACCAGTCCATTCTGAAGGAGATTAGCCCTGGAATTTCTTTGGAAGGAATGATGCTGAAGCTGAAGCTCCAGTACTTTGGCCACCTGATGGGAAGGACGGACTCACTGGAAAAGACTCTGATGCTGGGAATGATTGAAGGTGGGGGGAGAAGGGGATGACAGAGGATGAGATGTTTGGATGGCATCACTGACTGAATGAGCATGAGTTTTAGCAAGATCCAGGAGTTGGTGAAGGACAAGGAATCCTGGCGTGCTGCAGTGGGGTCGAATGAGGTCTCAAAGAGCCAGACACAACTGGATGACTGAACTGAATGACTGTGGAATCTAGAAAAATGGTATCAGTTCAGTTCAGTCACTCAGTCGTGTCCGACTCTTTGCGACCCCATGAATCGCAGCATGCCAGGCCTCCCTGTCCATCACCAAATCCCGGAGTTCACTCAGACTCACGCCCATTGAGTCAGTGATGCCATCCAGCCATCTCATCCTCTGTCGTCCCCTTCTCCTCCTGCCCCCAATCCCTCCCAGCATCAGAGTCTTTTCCAATGAGTCAACTCTTCACATGAGGTGGCCAAAGTACTGGAGCTTCACCTTTAGCATCATTC
>SJYA01004067.1:0-14948 GCA_006410615.1 Neotragus moschatus | reverse complement strand
GCAGGGGTGCCCTATTGAGAGAGGGTAGGGCCAGTGTGTGGGAACACAAACCAGAGAGGATGGACATGCTAGGCTGATGTCCATGTGTCCAAGTGTCACAGGAGCTTCAGTGAGTTGCCTGGGAATCCTGCTTTCAAGGATTCTGAAAATTAACTCACCTGCAGGCCAGATGAACAGTGATCCTCACCTTTCTGTTTTCTCAGATATGAAGTCCTCCACATTGCCACCAGACTTTCTAAAACAGAACCACAACTGGTGGTATCTGAGTGCTGCTGTGTGCCAGGAAGGCTAGGTGAGTTATCGTATATCAGCACTTAATGGAATCTGAGAGTCTTCTTATAGTATCTGAGGTCATTGGCAGTCTTTCTCTGCCTGTCTGTCCAGCCTCATGTCTGGCCCCTACCTTTTCCCCTTTTGGACCCCTTTTGTCCCCTCACTTATACACATCCCATGCCTCCTGCCTGAACAACTTCTACCTAGTCCACACCCTTTCTTGTCTCTATTCTCTTCCTTAGTCGCAAATGTTTTCTCCATCTATCCAGCACAACGACCTCAGCACGCATCCTTCAAGACCCAATTCCTTGTCTTTGTTTTCCTGTAGTACTAGGTCTGTACCTCTATTAAAATACATATCATAGTGTGTCACCTCTAACATGTCTGCCTGTCTCTCCATCATCAGCCTGAGTGATAAGGAGAGACCATCTATTCATTTTGTATCCCCAGCACTTGGCATATCAATGACGCAAAGTGGGTGCTGAACAAATGTCCATGTAGATTTCTTTTTCTTTTTCAATTCTGGTGTATTTGTTGGGTAAACGATTATAGTCTGATCCTTTATTTTAAATAAAAGATTCTGTATCTTGAAATAAGAAGAGCTAAAACTATATTGTTTTCTCCATTGCCTCAAGGCTAAGTGTTGCTCTCTATACATTCTCTTCACAGGGAATATATGGCTCTGTTCCAGATAGCCCGATCTTACTCTTATCCCCAAAGCCATGGCTTTTTCCTTTCTCATCTTTTCTCATGCCATTTCCCCCTAGTTGGAAGGTCCTCCACACCTACCCAAAACCTTCTCATCTCTCAAGTTTCATAAGCTTTGCTATTCAAAGTGTGCTCTGTGGTTAGCATCGGCATTACCTGGGAGCTTGTTAGAAATGCAGAACCCCAAGCCCCACTCAGAAACCACATTNTTCTCATGCCATTTCCCCCTAGTTGGAAGGTCCTCCACACCTACCCAAAACCTTCTCATCTCTCAAGTTTCATAAGCTTTGCTATTCAAAGTGTGCTCTGTGGTTAGCATCGGCATCACCTGGGAGCTTGTTAGAAATGCAGAACCCCAAGCCCCACTCAGAAACCACATTTTGAATCAGAAACCACATTTTAACAAGATCTCCTGATGATTCACGTGTGTATTAGTCACTCAGTCATGTCCAGCTCTTTGTGACACCATAGGCTGTAACCCACCAGGCTCCTCTGTCCACGGAATTCTCCAGGCAAGAATACTAGAATGGGTTGCCATGCCCTTCTCCAGGGGATCTTCTCAACCCACAGATCGAACCCAGGTCTCCTGCATTGCAGGCAGACTCTTTACCACCTGAACCACTAGGGAAGCCCTGTGATGATTCATAGGCACATTCATTTTGAGAAGTACTCATCTAGAGTAGGGCTCAGCAGAACTTTTCTGTAAAGGTTCAGACAGTGAATACTTTAAGCCTGCAAACTACAGGGTCTTTGTCCCAATGACTCAACTCTGCAATTGTTGGCACAAACACAGCCAGAGACCATAGGTAAACAAATGGGTATGTTGTGGGCCAATAAAACTTTATTTACAAAAGTTTGTGGCAGGCCCTTTAGCTGTAGTTTACTGAAATCCTTCTAGAGTTCAACACCTTTGCTTACTGTAGTGGAAAGCCTTTGGGTAGCCACCTGTGATGCCACCTCCTGGTGTTCACACCCTTGGGTAATTCCCTCCCCTGGAGTATGTGCTGGATATCTTGACTCACTTGTAACAAACAGAATATGGCAGTAGTGACGGTGTGTCACCTCCAAGGTTAGGCCATAAAAAGTCTGTGGTTTTTTGTCTTGGGGCTTTCTCTGTCTCTTTCTTGCTCTGTCTCTCATATGGCTAGCTCCAGCAGAAGCCAGCTGACATGTTGGAAAGCACCCCGTGGAGAGGCCCACCCGACTTCCGATGACCACATGGTAAACACAGACGCACATCCTCCTCCAGTGAGACCTTGAGCTGACTGCTGCCAAAGCTGAAAGCTCCATTGCAGCCTCACAAGAGACCCTGAATGTAAACCAAAGAACTAAGCTGATTCCGGATCCCAGACCCTCAACAACTATGAGACAATAGGTGATTCTTCTGTTCAGCCCCTACATTTGGGGTAACCTGTTATCAGCGATAGATAATTAACACCGTTTATGTGGTGGGGTGCTGTCTATGGGGTCGCACAGAGTCGGACACGACTGAAGCGACTTAGCAGCAGCAGCACGTGTTCCAAACTGCCCCCTCGTATCTCTCCCTTCTAATTCCTACAGCATCATTTCGGTGAGTCCTTAAGGAGTAATCATCTTATATTGTTTCCTAATGACATGAGTCAGTCCAGAAGTAGATTACAGATTCTCTAAAGGTAGGGACTGTATCTTTTAAAGTAAATGGACATTTTTCACAGAGTATTTATTGAACAAACTTCATAGAGTTTTTCTTGTTTTCTGTTGGAAAGGCAGGAGCCATTACTCACTGGAGCAGTTGTTTCTGTTCCCTGACATCTAGTTTTCTTTGACCCTGCATAGGAACTATGATTTTTCCTTCTACTAGTACAGTTTTTATTTGACAACAGTAAAAAAAAAAAAAAAAAAAGTTAACCAAACACCTGAAAGCCTTTTTCAATTACCTAGTAAGTTTACTTAAGCTGAACTTTGCTGTAGAACTGATCCTTTTCACTTTTTTAAATTCCTGGATGGAAGAGGAAATGGTCTTTGGATGATAAAGCCTGTTCCCAGGTTATCTTTGAGAAAAATGTAGTCCACTGTATCCTTCTGCTTTCAGTTTTTCTTCTACCTCTTGATTTTGTTGGCTCTTATCTACTTTTTGTTATTTCACAGTTTTCTGGGCACTTTAAAGAACTTCTCCCCCCATCACTCCCATTTTCAAAAGCCTGTTCATGGTACCTCCACCCTGCCTCACCTCTGCTGACTGACCCTGGGAGTAAGAAAATGGTGGGCACAGAGGGCAAGCTTTTAGAAAGGGATCTTTTCCTGTTGATTCAATGACTTGGCCCAACAGTAACCTGAAAGAGCAAATAATTCAATGTCTAATGTTGGCTTGAAAAAACTCTGACCAACGAAGAATGGATGCTTTGTTCAATGTAGAGATCCCTGGATCAGGGCCCATCTTATACTGCATGTTTTAATTTTCTAATTTTTCCTGTGAATGGAATTAAAGCTTTCCAAATAGGGGACACAGGCTCTATGATGTATGTGCATGTGTGTCTGAAATTTCTTTTGAAAATGTGTTTAGTGTTTCTCCCCTAAGTCCACTTTCTTTATTTTATCTATAAATTGTATCCTCATCTCCAAAATGCACTTGATCCTAACAAGTCTGAAGACTTTTGTCACAAAACTAAAAAGACACAAGTTACCATTCATAAATGCAAGTCAGATATTAATATTTTTGGTCATGATCCATAACCAGTTCACAACATCTGTCCTATAATAACTGTTACCTGCCCATGGTGGTCATCCACATCACCAAGTCTCCATTCTGGCATAGAGGTCATTGTGCTAGGTTAGTGGTCATAGAAAGCAAGCAATAACTACAGTCACATACAGTTTCTGTAACTATAAACTGATGGGAAACTCTTAATTGGATCTACAAATTACTGATCCAGGAAGCTGTAAAAAGAGGAAATTGGTTTAATATCTAGGACTCCAAATTAAAACCAATATTATTTGGTCATTCCAAGTCATTTCTTCTATAAATCTAGGGGTTGGCACGCTTTTTCATCAATGGCCAGGTAGTAACTTAATAAACATATCTATGACTTAGTTTCCCCCCCTGAACTGTTAGTATTAACATCTGAGAACTAGAAGACTGTTTTTCTAGAAAGTTTAGGAAGGGATGGTGTTTACAATGCACTTAAAAAATTGTTCAGCTTAGAATGTATATAGAATGAGCGTTGAGACTGATTTAGGATTCCTAAAAGTAACTTTCTATGGCAAAAATGTCACCAGGGTGGAGGTGAGTATCTCACCCTTGCTTTGCAAGAGCAGCTGTGTGGGCTTCCCCAGTGGTCCAGTAGTTAAGAATCTGTCTTGCAATGCCGGGGATGCTGGTTCGATCCCTGGTCTCGGAAGATCTCGCATGCTGCTGAGCAAATAAGCCCAAGGGCAACAACTACTGCAGCCTGTGTGCCTAGAGCCTGAGCTCTAAGAGAGAAGCCACCAGAGTGAGAAGCCTGCGCACTGCAACAAGGAGTAGCCCCAGCTTGCCACAACTAGAGAAAGCCCGCACACAGCAACAAAGGCCCACTGCAGCCAGAATATAGAATAAATCAAATAAGCAAGTCTTTAAAAAAATAAAAGAGTGAATATGAGAGTTTTGTTAAAACAACTTCCTCCCCAAACCCAGCCAAATTTTAGTGCCAGTGGAGCCAGAGTGTGGGCCTGTGGGACCCTTAGGATTGGGTCCCTTTGGATCCCACAACTTCTGTTTCTTCACCAGCAAGTCTCAGAGCCCAGTACAGTCGACATATGATGTGACAAAGCTCGCCTGCTATCAAAACAGAGCACGCAGAGAAAATTAATTTAAATAAAGCATGACAAATATTGGCTTCAATTTAAATTCATAAAATGCCATTTCATTACATCGTGTTTTCACGTATGTCACGCCAAAGCTATTTTTTAAAATTACTTTAGAAGTTAGGACATGTAGGAAAACACATTTTTTTAATAAACTACACTGTCATGATATAGATATTTGAAACTTGTAATATTGATTTCATAGCAGAATGATGGATCTGAAGTCCAAGAATTTCTTAAACTGCAATTAAAGTAAACATTCATGAGGGGTACCTACTCCCTCCTCCCTGTGATGACCCTATAACTGCCAGGTGGCACTTCTGAGAAGTAACACTTCTTGTTCTCATGACTCAAGCACATCTTGGAGTGAAGGGTATGGATTTGAATAGACTGACACAGAGCAGGAAGGCCATGTCCTTAGAAGGAAAAGAAGGTGCCTTTCTCCGGAGGGAAAGGAGGCCTGGGGGAAAACTTACCTTGTGAGCCATGGGGCCACCAGCCCTGACTCCTGGGCCTGCTTCTCACACAGTTCTTTGACAGTTTTCCCTTTCCTTCCTCAAAACTCCCATTGATGTGATCATGAACTCTGCTCCTAGGAAAGCACAGCAAACCTGACTTTTGGAGCTGTGTCCTGGCATCATTTCCTGGCATATGTTGCTATCTCTTTAAGCATGATGTTTTTATATTACTCTTTGAAGAATGATGACTCTCATTCATTCCTAAAGGTAGTAAGGACATATGGAGTAGTCACTCTGAGCCAGGCACTGTAATAGACTCTACAGATAGAGGATAAAGAAGGTGAAATCATGACACTGAAGATTTTGTGGTCTGGTAGGTAGACATGTTCATAGGCAATAATGACAAGATAAGTGGATCTGGAAGTCACTCCTAGAAAAGGTCTTCTAGGAGAAGAACCCGCTTCACCAGAAGGGAGCTTGAGAAAGAGCTCTGAACTATCTGGGGAAGTGGACTCACTTCGAATGAGAAGCACCCTCTCCAAAGGAGTTAAGATCTCTGACCACTTCCAGTAAGAGGGGAGTCATCCTCCTGAGGAAGTGAAGGTGTTAGTCACTCAGTCGTGTCTGACTCTTTGTAACCCCATGGACTGTAGCCCAGCAGACTCCTCTGTCCATGAATTCTCCAGGCCACAATACTGGGATGGGTAGCCATTCCCTTCTCCAGGGGATCTTCCCAACTCAGGGATCAAACCCACATCTCTTAAGTGTCCTGCATTGGCAGGTGGATTCTTTACATCTAGCACCCCAGGGAATCCCTCAGGGAAACATGGAAGAAGGATCCACACAATTATATAAAGGATAAATTTCCGGAGGCCCAGAGCCATATAAGTGTAGCAGGCAGTAATGACAGCCCTCCCCATCCCACCCACCAAAGATATCATGCCTGAATCCTTGGAACCGGTGTATATGTTACTTTATATAGCAAAGGGAAATCAAGGTTACAGACGAAGGGAAGGTTGCTGATGAACTGTGCTTAAAATAGGGAGATTATCCTGGACTTGCAAGATGGCCCTAATATTATCATGAGGGTCTGTAAAACTGGAAGAGGGAGCCTGAAGAGGAGGCCAGAGGGATATGATATGAGACGGACTCTACCAGCTACGGCTGCCTTAGAAGATGGAGGGAGGGAGCATGAACCAAGGGGTGTGGGCAGCCTCTAGGAGGTGGAAAAGACAAGGAAACAGATTCTGTCCTCAAACCTCCAAAAGGAATGCAACTCTGCTGCCTCTTTGATTTTAGCCCAATAAAACGCATGTCAGACTTCTGACCAACAGAACCATAAGCTAATAAACACGTACCGTTTTAAGCTTCCAAGTCTGTCGTTCATCACGGCATCCATAGGAAATGTATGCACAGATACTTCCTTCGTGGCAGTCTCATCCCTAAGCCTGAGGTATTCCAACAAGGGAACCAGCCTGAGAGGTTTATAAGAGATGCTTGGTAGGAAAAAAAAAAAAAAACATACAGTGTCCCTTGATGAAAAATTCCAAAGTTTTAAATGCCAAAACTACCAGACTGAGTGAATAGGACTGCCTAATGCTCTGAACAGGCTTGATTTTAAGTTAAGTGAGCATGACGAGCACGTTGTTAAAAACTCAAACCTGATTAAATCTCTGATGAAGCACAGCTTGATAAATGCCAGGCGACCACAGCTCTGTGAAAGCAAAAGCAGAGAGCAGAGCCAGGAGATTTCCTGTGGGGGCTGGAAGCCTGGGCCCAAAGAAGGCGACGTGGGTCACCACGTGGTTCGTCCTGACAGTGGTGTCCTGCCACGGGGAGGCGTCCTACCCACGCCATGGAGTCTTTTTTTTTTTTAGGTATTTCCTGAAGAGTGGGAGGATGAAGAAGTTGTGATGGTATCACTTGCTGTAGGGAAGCTCACTTGTTCTGGGCCAAATCTTCACTGACTGAATTTCAGAGTACAAAAATAAACTTTTCAAATACTTCTGCCTAGAGTTGGTAAATGGAAGTGTGGCTTCTAGAATGCGCATAAATCGTGTCATTGGGTTTATTCATTTGTTCGGCCATGAAGTCATTTATTTTATCACTGGTTCTTTCATCCACCAAATATTTATTCTATATCTACCATATGCCCCGCCTGGAAAATGCAAGGGTAAACACTATGGAGACAAGATGTGGGTCTAGCTGGGGAGACAGACTTGTGCTTTCAACTATTATTGTGACACCGAGTTCATTGAGCTGAGTTCCCAGGTGCTAAGGAAGCACGGGGGAAGGGCGCTTAACTTAGTCTGGGACTGGATCCGAGAGGGACTGAGGAGGTGGCACCACTCAAGATAAATTGTAAAAGGTGAGGATTAGGTTGGAGGAGGTACTCTGATGGGAGAAACAGCATGGTGCTATGAAAGAGCATAGAACTTTCAGAAAGGATGAGAACGTGGGTGCTGGAATTCAGGATGGGTTCCTATAGGGAACAATAGCAGAAGAAGCTGGAAAGATAGCCAGGGGTCTGGTTTATGAAGTCTCATGTAACGTGCTAAGAAGAGGAGGATGGTGAAAATGAGTGGAGGATGAGACGCAGGAATATGATGTCGTCAGATTTGTGTTCAGGGAAGAGCACCTGGTAGCTCTGAGGAGAGTGTCCTGGAGGGGAGGGAGGCCGGATGCAGATGGGACGGGGAGGAAGCCAGGGAAGATGACCTTGACGTCTGAATGGGGCTATGGACAAAGATGCTCTTTTTCTTTTCATTTTTTAAATCGAAGTGTAGCTGGTGTGGGTTTCCCTGGTGGCTCAGCGGTAAAGAATCCGCCTGCGGTGCAGAAGACGCACGTTCAGTCCCTCAGTCAGGAAGATCCTCTGGAGAAGGAAATAGCAACCCACTCCAGTATTCTTGCTTGGAAAATCCCATGGAGAGAAGAGGAGCCTGGTGGGGTTGCAAAAGAGTAGGACACAACTTAGTGATTAAACAACAGCAATAGTTGCTGTACGATGTGTTACAGGGGGACAATATATTGATACACAATTTTAAAGTTTATACTCCATTTATCATTATAAAATATGGGCTATATTGCCGTGTTGCACAATGTAACCTTGAACCTTACTTTCTACCTAGAAGTTTGTACCTCTTAATCCCCTACCTTGATATTGCCTTTCCCCACTCTTCTCTCTCCACTTGGCAACCACTGATTTCTTGTCTATGAAAGACGCTCTTTTGAAGAACAGACTAGCTTTGGGAAAAAACTAAGGTTTATTCTAAATTGCGTGAGAGCGTTTCATAAATTCAGAATTTATTCAGTTCACCTGAAAAAAGTGTTAAGGAAATACTAGGAAAGCAGTAAACGTGGAAGGCTGTTGGTGGTGGCCGCAACACGTTCTCTTGGCTCCAAAAGTTTGTGGACTGAGAATAGATGGAAGCTAGGACTGCATTTAATATGCAGTTTTGTATTGTTGTCATCTGCTATGATTATAGGCTTGGCTCCTGGTTTTTCATTCAGAGCCATTTATTCAGAAAATCTCTTATTCAGAATTTGAGTTCATTCCTCGTTAATTCACTGGCAATTTTCTGTAGCCCAGTGATTGAATTACCTAATCGTACCTGCCTGAAATGATTAATATAAGAGGAAGCTGTGGGGTTGTATTTGATATAAATGATTTGTTTCCTGAAGTTGTAATTTTATTAAAGGGGGATCCAGTGAACCACCTTCCCANTTTTTTTTTTAGGTATTTCCTGAAGAGTGGGAGGATGAAGAAGTTGTGATGGTATCACTTGCTGTAGGGAAGCTCACTTGTTCTGGGCCAAATCTTCACTGACTGAATTTCAGAGTACAAAAATAAACTTTTCAAATACTTCTGCCTAGAGTTGGTAAATGGAAGTGTGGCTTCTAGAATGCGCATAAATCGTGTCATTGGGTTTATTCATTTGTTCGGCCATGAAGTCATTTATTTTATCACTGGTTCCTTCATCCACCAAATATTTATTCTATATCTACCATATGCCCCGCCTGGAAAATGCAAGGGTAAACACTATGGAGACAAGATGTGGGTCTAGCTGGGGAGACAGACTTGTGCTTTCAACTATTATTGTGACACCGAGTTCATTGAGCTGAGTTCCCAGGTGCTAAGGAAGCACGGGGGAAGGGCGCTTAACTTAGTCTGGGACTGGATCCGAGAGGGACTGAGGAGGTGGCACCACGCAAGATAAATTGTAAAAGGTGAGGATTAGGTTGGAGGAGGTACTCTGATGGGAGAAACAGCATGGTGCTATGAAAGAGCATAGAACTTTCAGAAAGGATGAGAACGTGGGTGCTGGAATTCAGGATGGGTTCCTATAGGGAACAATAGCAGAAGAAGCTGGAAAGATAGCCAGGGGTCTGGTTTATGAAGTCTCATGTAACGTGCTAAGAAGAGGAGGATGGTGAAAATGAGTGGAGGATGAGACGCAGGAATATGATGTCGTCAGATTTGTGTTCAGGGAAGAGCACCTGGTAGCTCTGAGGAGAGTGTCCTGGAGGGGAGGGAGGCCGGATGCAGATGGGACGGGGAGGAAGCCAGGGAAGATGACCTTGACGTCTGAATGGGGCTATGGACAAAGATGCTCTTTTTCTTTTCATTTTTTAAATCGAAGTGTAGCTGGTGTGGGTTTCCCTGGTGGCTCAGCGGTAAAGAATCCGCCTGCGGTGCAGAAGACGCACGTTCAGTCCCTCAGTCAGGAAGATCCTCTGGAGAAGGAAATAGCAACCCACTCCAGTATTCTTGCTTGGAAAATCCCATGGAGAGAAGAGGAGCCTGGTGGGGTTGCAAAAGAGTAGGACACAACTTAGTGATTAAACAACAGCAATAGTTGCTGTACGATGTGTTACAGGGGGACAATATATTGATACACAATTTTAAAGTTTATACTCCATTTATCATTATAAAATATGGGCTATATTGCCGTGTTGCACAATGTAACCTTGAACCTTACTTTCTACCTAGAAGTTTGTACCTCTTAATCCCCTACCTTGATATTGCCTTTCCCCACTCTTCTCTCTCCACTTGGCAACCACTGATTTCTTGTCTATGAAAGACGCTCTTTTGAAGAACAGACTAGCTTTGGGAAAAAACTAAGGTTTATTCTAAATTGCGTGAGAGCGTTTCATAAATTCAGAATTTATTCAGTTCACCTGAAAAAAGTGTTAAGGAAATACTAGGAAAGCAGTAAACGTGGAAGGCTGTTGGTGGTGGCCGCAACACGTTCTCTTGGCTCCAAAAGTTTGTGGACTGAGAATAGATGGAAGCTAGGACTGCATTTAATATGCAGTTTTGTTTTGTTGTCATCTGCTGTGATTATAGGCTTGGCTCCTGGTTTTTCATTCAGAGCCATTTATTCAGAAAATCTCTTATTCAGAATTTGAGTTCATTCCTCGTTAATTCACTGGCAATTTTCTGTAGCCCAGTGATTGAATTACCTAATCGTACCTGCCTGAAATGATTAATATAAGAGGAAGCCGTGGGGTTGTATTTGATATAAATGATTTGTTTCCTGAAGTTGTAATTTTATTAAAGGGGGATCCTGTGAACCACCTTCCCAAACAAAGGCGAGGTCCTGGCTTCTGGGAGGTTAATGAACGATTAGCAGCTGACAAATGGCAACATGGTGGGGGGATGGAGGTGAGGCTTAAGGAGGATGGAGGCACTCCTCAGGTGGTAGATCAGCAGCCCTAGGAACGTGGACCAGAGAGAGAGAGCGAGGTGCGGAGAAGACCCACGTGGGGCTCTGGAACTCACATTCCAACTCAGCCTCAATCCTACTGCTTGGGTTATTCCCAAATGGATTGAGGAGTGGTGAAAGTGAAAGTTGCTCAGTTGTGTCCAGCTGTTTGCGACCCCATGGACTATATAGTCCATGGCATTCTGCAGGCCAGAATACTGGAGTGGGTAGTCTCCCGCATTGCAGGTGTATTCTTTACCAGTTGAGCCACAGGCAAGCCCAAGAATACTGGAGTGGGTAGCCTGTCCCTTCTCCAGCGGATCTTCTGACCCAGGAATCAAACCAGGGTCTCCTGCATTGCGTGTGGATTCTTTACCAGCTGAGCTATCAGCAAAGCCTCAGTAGAGGTGAAACTCCACTAACTCCCCTAAGGGGAGTTGGGATGATGCTCTGGGTTTCTGAGACAGAGTCAGGCAAGGCGGTGCTAACAGGACCTGAGGTTTTCTTCGGAAGTGAACTGTGGCCTTTGTACTAGGATCTTTCAGTAACTTTAAGAATTATTGGTCTCTTAAAGAGCCAGACAGGAAGAATGAGGAGATGGACTACTGTGAAATATCATTTCATTTTGTTCAGCAATTGGGAAAAAAATGCATGTTCTTTATCCCTCTTTGTTTACTCATTATACCCACTTTCTAATGTAGGTTTAGTGTAGACATAAGTATGCACACACAATTTACATGCCATTGAAGGACGGAAATAATTTGTCCTTCTCCAAATATAAGTTGAATATTTCCATGGTATTGATACTTTTTAATCCTGGAGAATCCTGGGGTGGTCTACCGAGGGCCGGTCAGGGCAGACCTTCAAAAGACAGCACGGTGGTGCCAACCCTCATCCCTAGATCCACACTTACTCCCATAACTAAGGTACTAGAAACATTTTTTCTGGACATTTTCCTTTCTCCTTCCTTCTGCTCCCCTCACAGATACTTCAGTTCCTGTGCTGCTTTTTTCCTTCTGAAGAGAAAGTGAAAGTGATAGTCTCTCAGTCGTATACAGCTCTTCGGACGATAATCCACCAGGCTCCTCTGTCTGTGGAATTCTCCAGGCAAGAATACTGGAGTGGGCGGCCATTCCCTTCTCCAGGGGAATCTTCCCAGCCCAGGGATGGAACCCACATCTCCTGCATTGCAGGCAGATTGTTTACCATCTGACGCACCAGGGAAGCCCTGCTTTATTCCCTCGATTCTAGAGGAAATTGGGTCTTGGTGGCTCAGTGCTGCCCGTCACCATAGAGCCATTCTAGGAGTCCTCTCCTGGACACTGCAGCAGTCACTTATGTGACTGTTCACTGAGGGACAGGTACCTGTGCAGGTAGAGGGGCAGGCAGGTGAAGGATACTTTCCTATCAAGAAGAAAAGGCTTCTAAGTGCTACCCAAATCCCACTGTTAGGACAAGTGTACTGAAAAGAATGGTTTGGCCTCCACTCATGAAATAAGCTTCCCCATCTCTGACCTAACCTTCTCCATATAAGGTCCTTTGGCTGACACTAAGTGTGCCTACACCAGACACATGGGAAACTTTCTAGGGGAGTTTTTACAGTACAGATTCACAGGCTCCACCCCTCACCCACAGAAGTCAATTCCCCATGAGGCGGTAGGAGATTCCCAGTCGTTTGGATGTAGTTGGTCTGAGAGGTGGTCCCTCCCCTATCCCCGTCCTCCGCCCTCCCACCCCGACTGCCTCCCTTCTGACCTTCCGGGCTGAAGGAAGTTGGAGACTGGGGAGTTGAATGGGAGGCTGAATGCCCTCTGCTGTGACCACTTCCTGCCCTGGCCCCGCAGCCCTGGCCACTGGAGCACAGTCTTGCACCCCGAGTGCCTCCATACCCATGGCTCTTTGGAGGGAACCCCGCTGCAGTTCTGCGTGTGCAGGCTCTGGGTCAGAGCAGAGAACTGGGCAAGGCCTGGGAAGGGGGTTCAGCTTCCACCCAGAGCCTTTCAGAGACCTGCCCTGCTGGCCTCTACCTTGGGACCCTTGGAGTCACTTTGCTAAGCTGACTGGTGGGGGCAGGGATGTCATAAGAGGACCCATTTCATGAACAGAGAATATTCTAGAGAGCAGAGGTCTATTCAGGGACCTGTGGGACTTCTACTTCTGGTGAGATCCTGGGCTGAGTCAAGTGGGTACCAGAGGCAGAGGAGAGGGACCCATGTCTGTGGGTCTCCTTGTATAGACGAGGAGTCCACGTGGCTGTCTCTGCTCCGCTCAGGGGCTCCACATCTTGGCCAGGTCCCCTTATCATTAATGGGTCTGAGACCATCTGTTTGTTTTCAGGTACACCGTCTGCACTCTGCGTACATCTCTAGGCTGCTTGATGCGGAAATAATAGCAGCATTGGGAAGCCTTTGTGAATGCCAGTTCCCAGGTTCCTTCGCAGAGCCCATATCAGAACTTTCTGATCAGAACATCAGTACAAGTGACTTTAGACTCTCTTCCCAACTAAAGGTCCCTAAAGTTAAACAGTGAGCTCAGAGGATTAATTTCCCACTTCCCCACTTGGAAGCAGCATCCACGGCTACAAATGTAGAAAAGAAATAAGTAATCCTCTGCATACATTCACTTCTGCTGCAAACTCATGCATTTCCCAGACATTTTGTTTACACATCTGCTCATGGAAGTACTGTATCTGAGCTAGAGTGCTGGCATGCCTGATTTAAGAACAAAATTTAGATTGTAAGCTGGAATTGTTACTGCAGCCATATCTGTTCATCCTGAACTTGCTTTACACATGACAAATGTACAAGCAGGAGCAGCTGCACTAAAGCCAAATAACCCTCAGGGACACGTCTAGTGAACAGCCCTCAGTAACCTCAGTCTAGGGACAAACAGGTATATACGTGTACCCCGGGCCACCCTCAGTCCCACCCCGCTGCCTCCTCTGGTCTCTCTCACTAAATCATTTTAAATACCATCACAAGGCTCCTGATTTTCCTGGCCATCATCATCTTTTCCATTAACATCATTATCCTATCCCAGGGCCCTTTAGAACTCCTACCGTAATGAGAACTTTGGGTGTAGCTGTTCATTACGTCCCTGGTCACCCACAGCTCCCTCCAGCTGTCGTGATGAATGCTCTGCATACAATTCTCACCTGTTTCACACTGTCCCCCTTGCTTCCCTTAAGGTGATCATCTTCTCCCCCTCCCCACTCTGTAGTCATCACCCCATTACAACTCCATTACATTTCAGCATCATCTACATTATAACTCCATTACCTTTCCCATCACCATTACCTGCCTTATCACCCCCTCCACATTTCGGTTGCCCTCACCTTCTCCTTTACAGCCACCAGCTTTTCAATTACAGGTCCATTATCTTTATTATTACCTCAGTTACAATCATAATTGTCCCCATAACAATTTCCATGTCTTTCTCCACCCTTCTGCAATGCAAGACCCTGGCCACCTTTGAAAAAGCTATTACATACTAGACACTCCAACATCTCAACAAATGTTAGAAGCCCCTTCCTTTCCTCCATCAGATCACCTGTGATAATGTTAAACACAAAAGATCTGCTCCTTTTCCATGGCGATCTCACTAGTGTCTTTGTTCCTCTTATTTACAGCTCACAGCTCCATCCTCATTTCTCTTTCAGGAACTGCCAAATGGTAATAATCCTCCTCTGAAAGAGACACCAACATCTCATCTGTTCAGCCCTCTGTTACATTGCTTCTCTCCCATCCAAATACTAATCAGGCCTGACCCTGCTTAGCTTCTGAGATCAGATGAGATCGGGCACATTAAGGGTGGTAGGGCGACTTGAGCGCGGGCGGCTGCGGAGCCGGCTCACTTGAGCGTGGCCAAGAGGAACCACCCCGTGTCCAAGAGACAGCGGCAGAGAGTCCCGGGCTGTGACGGCGCAGGAACCGCTAAGAGGAGATACCCCACTTCCGAGGTCAGGGGCAGCGGACGAGAG
>SJYA01004066.1:0-40226 GCA_006410615.1 Neotragus moschatus | reverse complement strand
TTTCATCCAGTGTCTCCTCCTATACTGAATGCTGGTCAGGAGAAAGGAAACAAAGTTGTCAACTTAGATTAGTGGTTCTTACACTCGAAAATACATCTGTATCTTACTAGTAAGACTTGCTGAAACAGAGACAGGTGGACCCTGTACCTGGAGTTTTTGATTCAGTATGTCTAAAGGTGTGTGAGACTTTACATCTTAAGGAAATGTTCTACTCCACTAACTCTTCATATAAAGTCAGAGAGAGTTCACAATGAAGAAAAGTAGTCAAGGAAGGCTTTCTGGAGGACGGATCATAAGCTAAGCCTCAAAGAAGGCTTAAAGATGGAGAGGAGATGGAAGGCTATGAGGAGCATGAAGGGGCATGGTCAGGAGTAAAGTGGAGAGGACAGGATTCAGTGGGTACTGAAGCATCACCAAATAGCTCCAGAGCTGGGAGCTGAGTTTGGAGCCAGGAAGAAGTTAGGTGGGTTAAGACTCAGTCTTTGTTTCCAGACCTAGATACAAGCCCTGCTTCCACCATTTTTCCTTTTTTTTCCACTGTGGTTTCTCCGAGCAAGTCAATTTGTCTCTCTAAGCCTTTGCTTTCTCAGCTGTAGAATGGGAATAATGTTGCCTCTCTCAAAGAGGCTGTTATAGCATTTAAATGTTATCATACATGTAAAGCACCTCATGCTTACTACCTAATAGCAAACAGAAAAAANAGTCAATTTGTCTCTCTAAGCCTTTGCTTTCTCAGCTGTAGAATGGGAATAATGTTGCCTCTCTCAAAGAGGCTGTTATAGCATTTAAATGTTATCATACATGTAAAGCACCTCATGCTTACTACCTAATAGCAAACAGAAAAAAATCAACTTGAGAATAACCTGTGTCCCGGGCTCTCATGATACATTAAATGGCAGGTTCTATCATGAAGTGATTTTGGGAAACACTGAGTTAATGAAGTTTTCCTTATTGCCAGAGTTTACAGTCTTTAGTCCTCCCTAAAACGAAGGATGGGCCATTGTGAAAGACAATGACATTTCTTCAAACTTGTTTAAAAATAAAAGATTGGTTCAAGATGGTGGAGTAGAAGGACGTGCGCTTATCTCCTGTGAGAGCACTGAAATCACAACTAGTGAACAGCCATCAACAGCAGGAGGATGCTGGAACCCACCGAAAAAGATTGCCCATGTCCAAACACAAAGGAGAAGCCACAGTAAGGTAGAAGGGGCACAATCACGATAAAATCAAATCCCAAACCCGCCAGGTGGGTGATCCACAAACTGGACAAAAATAATACCAAAGAAGTTCTCTCATTGCTGTGAAAGTTCTGAGCCCCACATCAGGCTTTCCAGCCTGGGGATCTNCAAACACAAAGGAGAAGCCACAGTAAGGTAGAAGGGGCACAATCACGATAAAATCAAATCCCAAACCCGCCAGGTGGGTGATCCACAAACTGGACAAAAATAATACCAAAGAAGTTCTCTCACTGCTGTGAAAGTTCTGAGCCCCACATCAGGCTTTCCAGCCTGGGGATCTAGCAAAGGGACAGAAATCCCCAGGGAATCTGACTTTGAAGGCCAGCGAGATTTGATTTCAGGACTTCCACAGGACTGGGAGATATAGAGACCCCACTCTTGGAGGGCACAGACAAAACCTTTTGTGCACTAGGACCCAGGGGAAAGGAGCAGTTGCCCCTCAGGAGACCGAACCAGACTTACATGCATGTGTTAGAAGGACGCCTGGGGAGGCCTGGAGCCACAGTGGCTAACTGCAGAGACAAGGGCACTGGCAACAGCAGTCCTGCCCTTGGTGAGAGCCCTTTTGGAGGTCATCATTAGCCCTACCATCAGTCAGTCAGTTCAGTCACTCAGTCGTGTCCAACTCTTTGTGACCCTATGGACTGCAACATGCCAGGCCTCCCTGTCCATCACCAACTCCCAGAGCTTGCTAAAACTCAANTCATACCTGAATGGTCTAGTGGTTTTCCCTACTTTCTTCAATTTACGTCCGAATTTGGCAATAAGGAGTTCATGCTCTGAGCCACAGTCAGCTCCCGGTCTTGTTTTTGCTGACTGTTTAGAGCTTCTCCATCTTTGGTTACAAAGAATATAGTCAGTGATTTCAGTGTTGGCCATCTGGTGATGTCCATGTGTAGAGCCTTCTCTTGTGTTGTTGGAAGAGAGTGTTTGCTATGATCAGTGCGTTCTCTTGGCAAACTCCACGATCCTTTGCCCTGCCTTATTCTGTACTCCAAGGCCAAATTTTCCTGTTTCTCCAGGTGTTTCTTGGCTTCCTACTTTTGCATTCCAGTCCCCTATAATGAAAAGGACATCGTTTTTGGGTGTTAGTTCTAAAAGGTCTTGTAGGTCTTCATAGAACCATTCAACTTCAGCTTCTTCAGCATTACTGGTCGGGGCATAGACTTGGATTACCATGATATTAACTGTTTTGCCTTGGAAGCAAACAGATCATTCTGTCGTTTTTGAGATTGCATCCAAGTACTGCATTTCAGACTCTTTTGTTGACTATGATGGCTATTCCGTTTCTTCTAAGGGATTCCTGCCTGCAGTAGTAGATATAATGGTCATCTGAGTTAAATTCACCCATTCCAGTTCATTTTAGTTCACTGATTCCTAGAATGTCAACATTCACTCTTGCCATCTCCTGTTTGACCACTTCCAATTTGCCTTGATTCATGGACCTAACATTCCAGGTTCCTATGCAATATTACTCTTTACAGCATCAGACCTTGCTTCCATCACCAGTCCCATCCACAACTGGGTGTTGTTTTTGCTTTGGCTCCATCCCTTCATTCTTTCTGGATTTATTTCTCCACTGATCTCCAGTAGCATATTGGGCACCTACTGACCTGGGGAGTTCCTCTTTCAGTGTCCTGTCTTTTTGCCTTTTCATACTGTTCATGGGTAAAATGTGGTGCATTGGAGAAGGGAGTACAGGGAGCACAGATTCTCTTCCTGGTCGGAAAACTAAGATCCCACGTGCTATGGTACATGACCTCAAAAAAAAAAAAAAAAAGAAAGAAAGAAAGAGAGAGAAGGGACGAGATAAAAGTGAAACAAACTAAGTTTATATGTGACAAGAGATTAAGCCACAGGTTTCTAGGTCTGAAGAGGGTTGCAAACTGCAGCCTAGGTGAACTCTTCCTCAATCCCCTCCATGGATCATCATATGTGGGGGACTTCCCTATAGCTCAGACAGTACAGAATCTGCCTGCAGTACAGCAGAGCTGGGTTCGATCCCTGGGTCAGGAAGATCCCCTGGGGGGAGGAAATGGCAACCTACTCCAGTATTCTTGCCTGAAGAATCCCATGGACAGAGGAGCCTGGCAGGCTACAGTCCATGGGGTCTCAAAGAGTTGGACACGACTGAGCAACTAACACGCACATCATCAGATGTAGGATGCCTGCCTCACACAGAAGACCTTAGAGCCACTTCACTCTACCTGTGCGCTCAGTTCCTGCTGTCGCCTCTGCTCTCTGGCATTGTGGTCTTGCTCGGTTCTTGCTCCTCCCACTGAACTCTCCCTGGTTCAGGTGACCTCCCTCCCACTGCCAGTTCCCAGGGCTCTTTGTCATGGCAGATCTCTACCCAATCCATGTTGGCAGTGCCATGGCCACCAGGCTTCAAAAGCCACTAGAACAGTAACAGCAGGGTTTTCTTTCTGTCCTCTCAGATTTTCTAAAGATCATCTGGTTTTTCTCTGATGCTTTAAAATCAAGGAATTAAGCCTTCCTTATTATTTAAAAGGAAGACATGTCAACCACAATGGAGAAAGTTTAGATTGCTTTATTCCACATCCCATTTTGCCTAAGGTTCCTCTGTGTGTGCGTGCTAAATTGCTTCAATCTTGTCCAACTCTTTGCAACCCTATGGACTGCAGCCCACCAGGCTCCTCTGTCCATGGGATTCTCCAGGCAGAATACTGGAATGGGTTGTCATGCCCTCCTCCAGGGGATCTTCCCAACCCAGGTCATCATGTTTCCTCCACTTTGGCTTAATTGTAGAAGAGTTACAAATCTCCAAGATGCTTAGGCTCCCATTTCTATAAGTTTAGAATTTCTCTGATCAGAATATTTCTTCAGAATTTCACCAGCGGGCACTGGAACGGTGTGGGTGTGTATTTGCCTGTGTGAGTGGGCTGAGGGCAGAGCCCATAGGGAAGAGGAAATATAAAGCTTCAAGAGGAGGAAACAGGGAATGGTCTCATTGCATTTGATCAGTGGAAAACCACGGTCAAAAAAACCGTGTGTGTTTTGCTTTTGAAATTTTTCATCTCTATTCTATGGTCAAGGGACAAAATGGTGTAAAATTCAGTTGTATAAAAGTAAAATTATGCAGATGAGGGAACTGAAGCAGTTCTGTGCAGATTCCCTTGATCACCTGAAGCAGCGAGCAGATCAGTGGGAGGAGCAAGGTGGAGGGACAGTTAGATTCGGTTGCCATGGCAACCATGTGCGGATTGGAATGAGACTGAGGAATCTTGATTCATCCCCGGCTCTGCATTTTCCTTTACCCTCTTCTTAACTGGCTCTTGAGGATTTGCAGTCCTTGGGGTTTGGGTGCTATCAAACCAGGTCACAGAGAGACAACATACAGCCTGAGGTAGCTGTCCCCTCGCCAGGAAGGCACAGGTTCTTCCTGTGCCTCGGTAAACAGGGAATAAGTGTAAGGTTTAATCAGGGAGACGAAAGCGAGCAAGAATCATCAGAATGCCATGCTTCCAGGCCGAGTCCTGGAATGTTGCAGTTCTGAAATGTAAGCCTAGAGAAGCCAGATGAGTCTGTGAAGTGCAGGTATAAAAGACCATGCATTCATTTTCTGATATTAAGAAGAAACTCTGGTGTTGATACGAGAGACAAAGGTTTGTCCAGAGAGTAGGAGCGGGAGGCACTTTTCCGCACGTATTTCTGAGCTTCAGCTTTCTTATCTAAAAGATAAAATAAAAATGCCTGCCTTGAAGGTTGTCATGGGGACTAGAGACCCAGTATATCCTCCTCAGCAGCTCAGATGAGTTGCCTGTGACCCTTTCAGAGGGGGAAAGCATGGGTGGCCATATTGAGAACAATTGCTAAATCTCAGGTGATAGTGTTTTTACCTTAATCGGGACGATAGAGGTTAGCATCATCGGTAAAGCTGTGGAAAGCCCTCGTCCTCTGGGGATCACCTCCTTAGATCCCTGCTTAGGGGCCCACAATGCCCGTTTGTGCTTCTCCTGTTGGCAGTTGCCTTCATCAAATAACAGGGACTAGGGCCCACCCCTCTTGAAACATGATGCATGGATTACGTGAGATTTTTATTTTGCTTTTGTTTGGTTGATTTTCTTTTTATCATCTAGAGAGGGTGTAGGACATTACATAAGCCTCTGTGTGTGTGTGTGTGTGTGTGTGTGTGTGTGTGCATGCGCCCGCACGTGTGCACTCAGTTGCTCAGTCATGTCTGACTCTGTGATCCCACAGACTGTAGCCTGCCGGGCTCCTTTGTCCATGGGATTCTCCAGACAAGAATACTGGAGCGGTTTGCCATTCATTCCTCCAAGGGATCTTCCCAACCCAGGAGTCAAGCCCCCATCTCTTGAGTCTCCTTCATTAGCAGGTGGATTCTTTACCATTCGTGCCACCTGCGAAACCCATGTCAGCTTCTACCCCTCTAAACAGGCGTGTCCATAGTCTGTGCCTCTTTCTCAGAAGGAATTATACCTTCAAGTACATAACTTGCAGGGACAGTTCTTCCCTGCATACTCTCTAGAACTGTGGCTCAGTGGGGGACTCGCTATTTTATGCTCCACATTCAGACTTTCCAATCCTGAAGTTCTTGACCTGCAGCACCTGGGTCTATGAGTGGAAGTCAGAAGGTCTGTGAGGCAACTGAAATTGTATGAAAAAAAACCTGCATGTGGTTATATACGTAGATGGAGTTTTCTGGAGATTGCCGGGATTGGCAGTGACTCAGAAAGTTTAAAAATATCGCAGTCTACATGTTCTGCGCCTGTTCTGTTGTTGGTAGTTATACTCATGTGTTTTGCCCACTTAGGAGTCCGTCAGAGTAGAAAAAGAGGGATGCAATTAAATAAATGTGTGTAGTAAGAAAAACCATATTCTCAGATTCCGAATTAAAACTAATTTCTCTATTACCTAGCACTGTGGCAGTTCCTGTGCAATACAACTAAAACGTCATCAATAATGTACTCAAAATCTGTGCATTTTACTATAGGTAAAAAACAGTCCCTGGTGGTTCAGACAGTAAAGAGTCTGCCTGAAATGTGGGAGACCTGGGTTCGATCCCTGGGTCAAGAAGATCCCCTGGAGAAGGAAATGGCAACCCACTCCTATATTCTTGTCTGGAAAATCTCATGGACTGAGGAGCCTGGCAGGCTACAGTCCATGGAGTCGCAAAGAGTCGGACACGACTAAGCGACTTCACTTCTATTTCTTCACTATAGGTAAAATTTACCTAAAACCACAAGTATATAATGGGCTCTAATTAATAATATGCATATTTAGGGGTGAAGGTACTGATACTGGCAACTTTCTTTGAAATGGATCAAAATAATAAGATAGGTTACGTGATGGATAAAAGCATAGAGGAAGAGATATGTTACAAAGCAAATGCATTGAGATTAATTGTAGAATCTTTGTAGAGGGTATATAGATGTTCACTGTATAATTCTTTTGTTTTTCTTGAAAAGTTTAGTAAAATGTTGGGAAAATACATGATCATAGTGTTTAGAGTACATACAACTCTATACATGACACATAAGACAGAATGAGGGCTGAAAGAGACTGGAAATTGATTTTATAACTTTGATATTGATTGGTTGGGTTTGGAGGTAATTGTTTAATACATAGAATTAAACCTGCAAATGTTCAGATTTCAAGTGCAAAGAATTCCTGGTCAAGAGGAATTACTGTGATGTATCTGAGTGTGTATTAGCAAGACAGCTCTCCAAACAGAGACCATTATTGCCTATTTTTCCCTAGATCTGATAAGATCTTTTCATAGTTTTATTTTGGAGCTTATTCTAACACAAAGCTCCTCTTGCCATTAATTATTTTCTAGTCTCCCTAAATATTTCTTTGCTTGATTTCACACCATTAATCTTAGTCATTTCCTTCTACCTCCCTACTTCAGGTACATCTTATCTTAATCACCCATCTCTAGTATGTTGACAGTCTTCACACACTACACCTCAGTGAATGAAAGACTTGCCGTGTTCTTCTTTACATTTTACAAGGCATACGTCAATCTCTAAAAATCAACCTGTTGGAATTTTTTCTTAATAAGAAAGTACTAAACAAGATGAGGTTTAATTTTCCCATGTTAATCCAGGCATGAGTAGTTTTATTATCCTGCTTGGACCAACATGCTTAATAATTGATCATGAGAACCGTAGAAACTCGAGCACTAAAACTCAGGAAGTTGCTAATTAAAAAACAAAACAGTTTTTCCCTTTTAGCATAGCAGGCCCTGGCTCACTGTGGGTGACAGCTCACACCAAGCCACTACATCTAAGAGCAAATGAGACAAATAGAGCAAAACCAGAAGAGCTTATTGGAACAGATGAGGTGGTTTCATTTTCACATTTGTGTGCTTCGTGCAGTATTCATTATAGGTGACTGTTGCTTTCATTGTTGCTCAGCCGCTAGGTCATGTCCGACTCTTGAGACCCCATGAACTGTAGCCCACCAGGCTCCTCTGGGTCCGTGGGATTCTCCAGGAAAGAATACTGGAGCGGGTAGCCATGCCCTCCTCCAGGGGATCTTCCATATCCAGGGATCAAACCCGCATCTCCTGCATTGACTGAGCCACCTGGGAAGCCCAACAGTTAATTATTATGTTTCAGATAAAACTGTGGTGATTTTTCTCCCCCATGACAATAAGCAACTAAGTCACTAGATCTGTGTTGTTGTTGTTTTTTTTTCCTGTCAAATGACCCCAGTGTTCAAAGTCAGATCTTTTGAAAAGGACTTAGAGCATCACGAGACAGGATAGGTGCTTGGAGTGCAATTTTAATGCCAACAGACTGGAAAACACACAGCACAACGCAGACGAGGGATGACTTTGTTCTGTAGCATCTGCGTGAAAAGGAAATCAGATCTTTCGGGGTTGTGCTCCCGCTCACAGGTGGGGAAGGGAAGATGTCAGTTCCCGACTCACCGCGTGGTGGGTGGTATTCCGGTTTGGGGGACAAGGCAAGGGGCTACTGCATTGTCTCTCACAATAAGAGCTCAATTCACCTAGCTTCGTGGGTGTTCTGTTTCAGTCAGCCACAAGTGGACCTTAAAAAGGCATGAAGCGTCCCCTAATCCCATGAGCCTGGTACGTGCTGGCTCTTGTCACTGCGTTCTCCAGCTCTGTTGCCAGTGGAAGTGAGAGGTTGACCCCAGGCCTGCCACCAAACCCCTGAGCCGCTGTCACTTTAATTGTTTTATACCAGGAGGAAGCCAGTTGTGTGGCTGTGAATGTCTTATTCACCAGACATTACAGGCTTCACATTTGCAATGAGCTGAAACTCCCAAGTCCACAACGTGTAACCGCAGGGAATCGAGACAAGCGTGCCGTGATGACGTTTTCTAATTTACTGCAGTTGCTCTTTAAAAGATTTGACAGTGTTTCAGAATTCTGAACACCACAGTTTGGAAGTCTGTCTGAGGTTGCGTGCTAATCAAAAGCAGTAAATCATGTTTGACTTATAAAGGACAGCACAGTAGTAAAACTAAGAGTTAGTACATATTTCCCCTCTTTTTTGAATGTATAGACAAATACAGACACTCAAGTGAACAGACAATTCATCAAGGGCCTACGGCATCTTTCTGGTACCTGAAAATGTCCAAATTCTCCCCATGGGCTACGTTTCAAAAATGCAGTTCTTGTGAGGAAACTTCGTTTCCGTGTCACCCAGAGTCTGGGCTTCTCTGGATGTTTCTCATGGGCAGAATGAGACCTTTCCACACCAAGTACTACAAATACCAGTGCTTTGTGAGCCTACTGCATTATCTGATTTGATGTCGTCCTGAAAAAGACAACTGTTTACCCATCAGTTTCACAGAGGCAGCTGAGACCTCACGTGTGGGTGGCACACAACTGCCCTTGGGTTGCAGACGGGCGTGGCGACTCCCCTGGTAAAAAGCCTGCAAGACCTCCTCCCTACGCAAAAAATAAAGGCCACAATGCTCAGCAGGACGTGTTAGACCCTCCATCCCACCCTCACCTACCCTGCCCACTTCCTCGCATCTATTTCCTGACATCCAAATACATGCCTGCCCAATAGGCCGCTCGTTGCATCCCAAAGTGCGCTAGGCTATTTGAGACTGCCTTCCTTCCTCCTTTCTACATGTTAAACTTCTTTGCAATTTTTTGAAACTGATTTTATGTATTTCCTTTTGGCTTTGCTGGGTCTTCATTGATGTGCGGGCTTTTCTCTAGCTGTGGTAAGCAGGGGCCACTCTCCTTTATATATTTATTTATTCTAACTGGAGGATAATCACTTTACGATATTATGGTGGTTTTGCCGTACATCAGCATGAATCGATCATAGACACACATGTGTCCCCTCCATCCTGAACTCCTCTCCCGCCTCCCTCCCCAGCCCATCCCTTCAGGCTGTCACAGAGCACCCGCTTCCGGTGCCCTGCGCCATACATCAAACTCCCTCTGGCTGTTTTACACATGGTAATGTGTGTGTTTCGATGCTGTTCTCTCAAAGCATCCCACCCTCTGCTTTTCCACTGAGTCTCAAAGTCTGTTCTTCACATCTGTGTCTCCTTTGCCGCCCTGCACGTAGGCTCGTCAGCACCATCTTTCTAAGTCTCTTGTTGCACACCGCTGGCTCTAGGGCTTGTGGGCTTCAGTGGCTGCAGTTCCCCGGGCTCCAGAGCCCAGCTCAGTGGCTGTGGTACACGGGCTTAGTTGCTTCGTGGCACGTGAAATCTTTCCGGATCAGGGATCAAACCCCTGTCTCCTGCATTGGCAGGTGGAGTCTTTACCACTGAGCCACCAGGGAAGCCCTAAACTTTTATTCATCCCTCAAAGCCCACTGCTTCCTCACTGCCTTGGTCCCTCTGGGATAACAGTCACTTTCCACTGACTGAGAGGTCACTGTTGTCCTGGCAATGGTCTAGGGTGGCAGGGAGTTGCTGGTAATGTTTAACAGCCCTCTCCCCAGAAAGAGCAGAAAAGCCCTGATTGGTCAGTTGTCCATACCCCATGGTGTAAATACACCTCCTTCCATTGCCAGTTTCAAGGGTGGCTGTGTTTAACAACAGCTTGCAAAATTCCTGAAAATGTTTACGTCAGGCTCTCTCACAAACTAGTTCATGCCAGCTTCAGAATAGCCCTGGGACCTCACGTTAATAGTCTTTGTCACAGTCTCTTCCCCCACTAAACACTGGACTGCCTTAGAAACAGATGCTCCAGTGTTTCCTGAATTGAAGTAGGCAGGCCAGCCAATGGTTTGGTTCAGCCACTGGTGAGTGAATGTGGTGTCATTTGCCACAAAGACTCAGGGGATGTTTGCACTTCTTGTTACTTGAGAGTGGTGGCCTCAGCCATCTCCTCCACGCAGCACCACATGGGCATATGTGAATTTAAACAGACGGATTTATTGGAAGTGCGGCTGAGAACTGCGGTGAGGAGCAAGTTGATGGTCTTGAATTCAGCAACCTCATTAGAACACAATGTGATCTGCTGTGGCATCAATAAAGCACTTACAGAGGAAAGCCTGAAATACAGATTCAGAGAGATAAATGACAAATCCTTTGAGGGGCTGAGGGGAGAGAAGGCTCTGTGTTCAGTTCCCACCTTCTTTTCAACATATCCTTTGCCATTCTTAACATGGAACCTTTATCTTACTCTTGTGACTCACAATTTGGGATTGGAACATCAGCATATTTCAGTTCATGCAGTAAAGTGCAAAGCTGGTTGGCTCTGTTTTTATAATCAACTTGGAAATAGCAACATATCAATCCTGTTGTTCCCATCAGGGTGACCTACTCCCTCTGGTTTACCCCAGATTTGAAATTGGAAGTCCGGAATCCTGGAAGCCCCCTCAGTCCTGACAGAGTAGGACATTGGCCATCCCCGTTCCTGTGAAGGCTGTGCTTTCTATAGTGAATGCTCTGGGTCCTTAGACTAGGAATATTCCTCCTGCGGCTGGTATGTCAGGAGACACTGAACCGGTGACTAAAAGGATCAGAACTGTTTTTTGAAAGCCCAGTTGCTAAAATCTATTCTCCTCCTAGGGTTATGGTACTATTTTTCAGGCACATTCTTTAAGTGAGAAGATACACAGAAATGCTACCTGTGCACAAAAAGTCGCTATTTATTTCTCATAATGACATACGTGTCCCAAATCTATTACATATTCTCAGAACTTGTCTTACGTAGGAGAGAAATACAGCAGCTTGCTATGATGGGATAACCAGTCTCAAAATCCTTTAAAATAGCATATTATGATTTGGGGGGACATACATATCAGATGATACTTCCCAGGTGGCTCAGTGGTAAAGAATCCACCTGCCAATGCAGGAGACACAGAGATAGTTTTGATCCGTGGGTTGGGAAGATCCCCTGGAGGAGGAAATAGCAACCCACTCCAGTATTCTCACTTGGAAAATCCCCTGGACAGAGGAGCCCGGTGGGCTATAGTCCGTGGGGTCACAAAGAGTGGACACGACAGAGTGGGCAGACGCACACACATATATCAGATAACTTTGCATGTGGAGATTCGGAACTTCCATCAATTGGCCTTTGGTGGTTTGTTGTTCAGTACCACTCCAGTACTCTTGCCTGGAAAATCCCATGGACGGAGGAGCCTGGTGGGCTGCAGTCCATGGGGTCGCTAAGAGTCGGACACGACTGAGCGACTTCCCTTTCACTTTTCACTTTCACGCATTGGAGAAGGAAATGGCAACCCACTCCAGTGTTCTTGCCTGGAGAATCCCAGGGATGGGGAGCCTGGTGGGCTGCATAGTCCAGTCTGTGGGGTCGCACAGAGTCGGACACGACTGAAGCGACTTAGCAGCAGCAGCAGCAGCACTGTTCATATGGTGAACACAGGAAAGCATTGGTGGAGAGCTCAGCTGGGTGTCCAGTGTCCGAATCCTTTGCATGACCTTGCTGGACCGTCCTCGCTGTCAGCAGACGTTTCCTCGTGGAAATGATGTGTTGTGGTCCATGTCCACAGTATGTCACTTTGGGACAGTATCAGGTTGTGCCCCACAAGAACAGACCTTTCTCTTATGACATGTATGTTCTTAACGGTGTTTACCAAACTGCCACAGTAAAGCAGTTTCGGGGAAGAAAGAGAGTAAGGTGCAAAACACTCAGAAAGTATTCAGTATAGTGTTTTAGTATGTTTGAGCTGCAGAATACCATAGACACAGTGATTTCTAAACAATAGAAATTTCTTTCTCACAGTCTTTGAGGCTTGGATGTCCAAAGTTTAGGCACCAGCAGATCTAGCGTCTAGCGAGGACCCTCCGCCCTCTCCTTGCTGAGCCCTCAGCTTGACAGAAGGGACAACAGAGCTCTCTGGGATCTCTTAGCTGTTTAGTCGCTAAGTCATGTACAACTCTTTGCGACCCCATGGACTGTGGCCCACAGCCCATAGTATTTCCTGGAGCGGGTTGCCATTTCCTCCTCCAGGGGATCTTCTGAGCCAGGGATCAAACCCACATCTCTTGCATACCTCCTGCTTTGGCAGGCAAATTCTTTACCTCTGAGCCATGAGGAAAGCCCGGAACTAGTGCCCATATTATGAATCTCTGTATAAGGGCACTTATCCCCTTCACATGGACTCCACGTGAAATGCCATCACACTGGGGCTTAGGTTTCAACCTGTGAGTTTGAGGGGGGATACAGATATTCATTCTATAGCACATAGCACTCACAAGAGCTATGAAAAAAACTACTCAAAATACTAGCATAGTTTACAGGTGAAAGAGGTTTGGTGGAAGGATTGAGGCTGCCAAATTTGGATCGAAAAGGCAAAATGTGCAGAGACCCAGGAGAACTATACGATAAGCAATACCAAGGGTGGCCAAAGCAAGCCAGGAGGAAAGCAGACAGCATGTACAGTACTGTAGACCCTTTCAGCTTGCACGCAACTGTGTTTACGTCTCTTGCACAACGGCTGCTGTGACTTAGTGGCTCAAAACTGTAAGACTGGCAGGAACTCGCTCACATGAATCAACACGACTTCTGGTTTATGCTGACACTGTTCTCTATTTACCAATCAAATGTGATCTAGAAATACACTTTAGCTTTGCAGATTTCTGCTGAATAAGATGATTCATGAGACAGATTCAAATTGTAGGTGATCATATGTATTGAATTCAAAAAAACACCTTAGCATGAAATTTTCTTGTGCTTCAACACTTTGGACAGTAATAACTAGACAGCTTTTCATTTGAAAGAAAAAAAAAATCCACCCAAAATGAAGTCACATCTCCCTTCAGATCTTTTAATTAAAGTCAGACATGAACCCTCGTGTTTCTCTGACTGCTAAATACTTAGAAGTGGTTTTATGAGATTTGTGTGTGTGTGTTTTAAGTTGTAAAAAATGCACACACTGCTGGGTTACATGACTTTGGTTTATTTAAATATAGTTTAGTAGGACTGTAATATATAACGAAGGTGAAGGGGTCAGAATTCTGTTTAATTAAGTTATGCCCACTTGGAACCAGTCAATTATAAAGGTATGCTGAACAAATAAAGCTTCACATATGAAATCCTTGAAAAGAAAAAGCGCCAGTGGGACTTGTCTGGTGGTCCAGTGTTTGAGACCTCCCCTTCCAATGTAGGGGGTGCAGGTTCGATCCCTGGTCAGGGAACTAATGTCCCACATGCTTTGTGTCCCAAAAACCAAAACATAAGACAGAAGCAATATTTTAACAAAGTTAAATTTTACAATTATAATATTTGTAATGAATCATTATAAAATTAATATTGTAACAAAATTAAACAAATTGCAATACTCTAAGCAGAATTAAAGATAAAGACTTAAAAAAAAATCATTTGCACCAAAAAAAAATCTTAAAAATAGAATAAGCCACTTTAGTGAAGCCTTTCTTATTCTTAACTTTGTCATTAAAAGTATTTCTATGAGCTATTTCCAACCTTAGATTACATGTATATATGCATATGTGTGTATATTATACATATGATTTTTATATATTTATGATTATATATGATTGAGTATATGTATATGAATCTTTAAAAGATTAAAATATGCCTTGGTGACTCACTTCCCCTGCACACGTTTTGCCTTTACTGAGATAGGACGTACTCCCAGGATTGTTGTCCTTTAATCCAAATGTGTCAAGAATACGAGTAGTGTTTCTCATTTACATAAATCTGATTTAATAAGCAGTCACACCATTGAACTGGAGATTCTTTTCAATCTCCGCTAATTACATATCATATAATGCCTGGTCTTTAATGAGGATTTCAATAAATGTTTGTTGATAATGACGATCATTAAACTGATATGTTAAGTCAGTCTCCCTGTACAAGAAATGCTTTGTTTTGAAATGTTAGACTTAAAGCTTCACCTAAAAATTTTTAATTAAAATCACCACTTTGGCAAGAAGCTTAAAATGTGCAAAGTCGCTGCAATTAGTGCATTGTGCATCCATATGGATGTTACCAAACAGCTTTCAACTTAAAGGATTTGGGCTATTTTGCGTGATGGACCTTCTGCTAAGCTTAAAACAAAGCACAGCTATCTCTACACTCGTTTTAATTAATATTCTCTTGTTAGTCTCAAAGATGCGTTCTCTTCCGGGGAGTACTGCAAGGATTATCACAAATCAGAACCAAGTCACAGAAGTGGGTCTGACTCGTTTTCTGCTCCCTTCTGTCTCATAGCACTTCTGCCCCCAACCCGCCCCTGCCCCAAGCAGCTTCAGTGCAATGGCAGCGTCACTGGAAATCACTGACTGCAGATGTTCTCAAAGAAATCCTATATTTTTAGCCAAGTCACAGCATAATTAAACTCACCAAAAAAAAAAAGAAAAAGAACAAATTAAGCTGTCCCTAGATATTTTGAAGTTTTTGTGTGAAGTTTAAAATATATCATTTTGAGTCCAACATTCCTATAAAATCTACAGGGTAAAATTTGAGTGTATATGTTGAATAAATACAGCTGAGTGCATGTGTCACGTATTACTTCAGAGAGCTTCATAGTTGCCTCGGCGCTTGGAGTTTAGCAACCTTATTTGTGTGGACTTAATTTTCTACAGTATCAAACTCTGCTGGAGAATTAATTAGGTACAAAAGATTAATTTGATTATTTCAGTTTAGTATTTTAAGAGAAGTCAAATTCACCCAAAATGGCACAGCCTGATGGGTTTTTGGTTTGTTTTTCTTTTTTCCCTGGGTATTTTTCATGTGAATCTTATTAATATGGCACTTGGGGAAGGAAAGCTTTCTGGTCTTTTTTTTTTTTTTCATTAAGTCAGGATAAATTCTGTATGTGCTTGTTGAGGCCCTGATTTTTGAACTATTTTCAAACATCTCCCCTACAATGACTCTCCATATGCCTTCAGAAAGATAATCACTCCAATGACCTCTGGAGTCCTCTGACTACTCGAAGGCCCAGTTTAGGCCAACTGTGAATGCAGGTTTCAAAAGTAGACAGCTAAACTGATCCCCCCAAATGTTCATCAAATTCTTAAGATAAATGTGAAAATTACAAGGGGGCTTCCCTGGTGGCTCAGCAATTAAAGAATTCACCTGCAGGGCGGAAGACACAGGAGACATGGGTTCGATCCCTGGGTCAGGAAGACCCCCTGGAGGAGGAAATGGCAACCCACTCCAGTATTCTTGCCTGGAGAATCTCATGGACAGAGGAGCATGGCGGGCTACAGTCCATGGGGTCACAAAGAATTGGATACTACTGAAGAGACTTCGCACAAAACAGAATTGTGATTTACTAGAACACATGGGTAAAATGATTCATCCAATATATGAGTGGAAAGGCATGAAATCATTAAGTCCTTGAAGTCCATGGGGTCGCAGAGAGTGGGACACGACTGAGCGACTTCACTTTCACTTTTCACTTTCACACATTGGAGAAGGAAATGGCAACCCACTCCAGTGTTCTTGCCTGGAGAATCCCAGGGACGGGGGAGCCTGGTGGGCTGCCGTCTCTGGGGTCGCACAGAGTCGGACACGGCTGAAGCGACTTAGCAGCAGCAGCAGCAGCAGCAGAACACACCATAGCAGGTTCTCTCTTTTTTAAAATTTTATTTTATTCCAGCATTTTGGAAATTCATTCCCTCTAGCCACTAGATTTGGGACAGAGATACTCTGTTTTTCCCATATTGCCTGAACTTTTCATTTTATTTCCTTTTTATAAGCATGTGATTAATTATATACCTATCTTTAAATTCCTCCGTATATGCTGGTCTTTTGGGTACTACATTTGAAGTGAAAGAAATAATGGAATTAGTTTTGTTCTAGATTAGAAATAGATAAAAGATAAAGATGGTCGAATAGTGCACACCGGTTTTCTTGAAGGGAGACTAACTATTTTATAATTCTGTACTGCCCTTGGTACCACAAGGCAGTTTCCTATCAAATTTCTTCCCTTTCTGTTAGGCATCTTTACAAAGAATTCCCTCAAATAGAAATGAGTGGATTACCCTGCAGCTTCACATACATCCTGGTGAATATCCCCTTCACAATTTAGGGGATGAAAGGAAAACCTACAGTTGTTTTAATTTGGAGGAAAAATAATCACTTCTCTCCAGTGAGGCTTGGGGTAGGGGGGAAGGGAGCAGAGCCTTCCTGTAGAAAAAAGGAATACTTTGTGGAGGGGCAGTGCAGCAGGGTTAAAAAAAAAAAAAAATAGAAAATAAAACAAACACAGAACCTTCGAGTGGGTAAAGAGGCCAGTGAAAGACCATCTGATGCAGGCACCCTGAGCTGGGCTCCTTGGGCTGTGTTGTCCCGCCAGCATGTAAACTGCGCGCGCACGTGTGTGTGTGTGTGTGTGTGTGTGTGTGTACACACAGAGATTTACCAGGGAGCACAGAGGGAATTAGAAAGAGCCTGGCCTGTTTTTAATTTGGGTCTGTTTGCTTGCATTGAGCACTTAAGGGCTTCTACATTCAGTTTGCTCAAAAGAGTGATGAAGCGCTCCTTGCTTATGCCTCAAATCAGAAATGCATGAAGTGCGGCTGCAGAGATAATACATTTTCCCCAAAGGCTTTGGCTGAGCAAATTAGGTGTCAATGGGGTGCCTGCGCAGGCAGCACTCTCTCTAATTAGTCTCTTGAGCCTAGTTGGTGGCGGGTATGAGATGATCTAATCAATTGGTCTGTGTCTGATGGTTCGTGTAAAAACCCTACCAGGCAGACTCTCTCCCACAGGTCACCCACCTGCACAGCAGGGCTGCTCATTTTCATTTTTCATCTCTTCCATCTCATGACGCTGACAGTTGGTTTTAAGAAAATTGAATCCAAAAAATATCTAGTTCATAGGGCACATGGGTCAGAGCGAAGTTGCATTATGGGTACCAGCGATCCAATTAATTAATATTTATAGCCCAAGAAGTTCTATGTAGATATTTCTGAATAAGGATTTTATCAATAAAATCCAATTTCCGGTTTAAAACATTCGTTTCTAGAGGAAGAACGTTGTGAAAACAGAAAGCAGGATACCAATGGCATCTGTTAATGTTATGGTTTCTACACCTCAGAGTTGATGTGCACGTCGTCGAGCCTATAACTGATGTTCAGTTGCATTTTTATTGTGTGTGCAGTGCGTTTTAATAATCTCTCGCATAAATGTAAGGGCAGGATTTTGCTAGCGTACCTTGCTTCCCTATGAATGTGGTGTGCCATCTGCCCTTCGTCTCTATCCCCACCTGTCATGATTACATTTAGACTTTAGGGAATTTTTCCACGTCATATGCAGTCCTTGAAATTTGAAATGAATGCTGATGCTGCCCAAGGATGAAGAATGGCCATCCCGAGCTGCCGGTGACCAGCGTCAGGCAGCGAAGCGGGCACAGTTTGGGCTCAGCTTCTCACAGAGATGGGAAAGAGTCTAGCTCTCACGGGCACCTCCCTTCTTTTCGTATTATTGGCTCGTTCCATTGAATGTCTGAGCCTTCACCTAAGTAATAGACTTTTCATCATCACTGTTTTCACCACTTACTATCCAATTACGATTATTATGTTTATCCTTTATTCCCCAACTCTGCTTATGCCCTGGGTTAGGTCCATAGGGTTCTCCTAGAGGTTACGGCCAAAGAATCAGGGCAAAGGCAAGGACACACACAATCAATGTGTGTCTCAGATCAGTCCACAGTTACATGCTGTGGACAATTTATGGTTACATGAAATCAAATATGCGTGCATACTAGGTCGCTTCAGTCATGTCCAGCTCTTTAGAAACCCCATGGATTGTAGTCTGCCAGGCTCCTCTAACCATGGGATTTCCCAGGCAAGAACACTGGGGTGGGTTACCACGCACTCCTCCAGGGGATTTTCCTGATCCAGGGATCGAACTCAAATCTCTTACACCTCCTGCACTGGCAGTGGTTCTTTACCACTCCAGCCACCTGGGAAGCCCGAAGTCAAATATACTGAAAATCAAACCATTTCTTTCTTTCAAATAGAATGTCATGGAGTTAAAAAAAGAAATGCTCAGCCTATAGGCAGGTGTTAATTGGAGCCAGGCTTCTCAGCCTGCAGGGTGTCTGGAGATGGCCTCTCCACTCCCAGCCCTTCGGTCTTTCAGCAACAGCAGAAGCACAGCATTTGCCCCCGTCCCCATGCCAGGGGGAGTTTAGCATCTGAGAACACGTTCCACTCCCAGGGTCCCCAAGTCTGCCTTTCTCCTTCCTGTTCAAACCGCAGCTGTTTGCTGAGGACCTGCGCTGGATCTGGGCTATGCTCTAGGGACATGATGGCCAACAAAACCAGCCTACTCAGGAGCACAGCGACGCCACCTGCTACCCTAGGCGCTCCCCCACAGTCAATGCCCCCACACCCCAGGAGCACTGCACGAAGTCTCTAATTCAGAAGGCAGGTTGGGGGCCAGGTCTGCATTCTGCCAGTAAAAGTGGTGGAGTGGAGGAGAGCCAGGTAATGACTGCTTCACCTGGGTGTGGCTGTCAGAACTCTGTCTTGGCAAGCAGATGTCAGGACAAACGCCGACTCCTGTTTGGCCAGGGTGGGCAGGCCTCCTGGAAGAACTGGCATCTCTTAGAAGAAAACAGTGGGGGTGAATCTTCATGACCTTAGGTTTGACAATGGATTTTTAGATATGACATGGACCTCTCAGGTGGCTCAGATGGTAAAGAATCTGCCCCGCAGTGCAGGAGACCTGGGTTCAATCCCTGGGTCAGGAAGATCTCCTGGAGAAGGGAATGGCAACCCACTCTAGTATTCTTGCCTGGATAGAATTCCATGAATAGAAGAGCCTGGCAGGCTACAGTCCATGTGATCACAAAGAGTTTGACACAACTGAGCCACTAACACACTAAAAAACCATAAGCAACAAAAGAACAAAAATGGATAAGATGGACTTCATCAAAAGTAAAATGTTTGTGCCTCAAAGGGCACTATCAGTACAAGGAAAAGGCATTCCACAGAATGGGAGTATATATTTGCAAATCAAGAGATTACTATCCAATATATATATACTTTTAAAAACTCCTATAACCCAACAACAAACAACCCAATTTAAAAATGGATGAAGGACTTGAATATTTCATTCAAAGAAGAAATGTGTATTTCTTCAAATGCAATATACAGATGGTCAACAAGCACATGAAAAGGTGTTAAACATCACTAATCATTAGGGGGATGCAAATCAAAATCACAGTGAGATACCAGTTCACATCTACTGGTTTTTCTATAATTAAGAAAAACCAAATACACACACACACACCAAAAAAAAAAAAAAAAAAAACCCAGAAAATACCAAATGTTAGCAGGGGTATGGAGAAATTAGAACCTTTGTATATTTCTGGTGGGATTATAAAATGTTGCATCCACTGTGGAAAATGATTTGCTAGTTCCTCAAAAAGCTAAACAGAATTACTGTATGGCCCAGCAATTCCACTTCTAATTGTTACCCAAAAGAATTGAAAACAGGGAGTCAGACAAATATTTGTACATGCATGTTCATAGCAGCACTATTCACAATAGCCAAAAGTGAAAGTAACCCAAACGTACATCAATTCATGAATGGATAAACATAATGCTGCTGCTGCTGCTAAGTCGCTTCAGTTGTGTCTGACTCTGTGTGACCCCATAGACAGCAGCCCACTAGGCTCCCCATCCCTGGGATTCTCCAGGCAAGAACACTGGAGTGGGTTGCCATTTCCTTCTCCAATGCATCAAGGTGAAAAGTGAAAGTGAAGTCACTCAGTCGTGTCCGACTCTCTGCGACCCCATGGACTGCAGCCCACCAGGCTCCTGCATCTTATATTCATATAACGGAATATTATTTGGCCATAAAAAAGAAAGAGGTACTGGCACAAGCTACAACATGGGTGAGCTTTAGGAACATTATGTTAAGAGAAAGAAACCAGACATCGCATATTGTATGATTCCATTTACATGAAATTTCCAGAATAGGTAAATATGTAGAGACAGAAAGTAGATTCAGTGCTGCCAGAGGCTGGGGCAAGGGAAGAATGGGAGTAAAGGATACAAGAAATATAAGTAAAGAATATAATCTATCCTTTGGGGGTGACAGAAATGTTTTGGAATTAACTAGAGGTGCCGGTTGCATAGCGCTGTGAAGGCACTAAGGGCCAGTTAATTGGATGCTCTGCGTGCATGCTCAGCCGCTGAGTCGGGTCCAGCTCTTTGCAACCGCATGGACTGTAGCCCACCAGGCTCCTCTGTCCATGGGATTTTCTAGGCAAGAATACTGGAGTGGGTTGCCATTTCCTTCTCCACAGGGTCTTCCCAACTCAGGGACTGTATACTTGTAAGATGGTTAATTTTGTGTTAGATGAATTTCATGTCAATTTTTAAAACAAGGTGGAAAGTTAACCTTTTGAAAATCCTCATAGTAGGTGGGGGGAGGGGGGTGAGTAGAGGGCGGAAAGGATACTATTCTAATGGTTCTTCAACTGTCAGATGGGAGCTTTCTGCTTCCTTGGTCAAGGCCATGCCATTCAGAATGACATGCTTGGCAGCACAGCCTCCAAGGGCAGAGGTGAGGCAACTGCACTATGAGGTCTCAACAGGGGCCATGGGGTCCTGTCTGCCCCGGAAGGGGACCGTGTGGCACCGTGGAAGGGGACAGGTGACCTCCAGCTTCTCTACTGACATATGGAGTTGGTCCTGGCCTCCATGGAGCTGATGGATAGAATCTCTCGGCTCTGTGCCTTGACCTTGGCAGCATTTCTTTTCACCCTTCCTAGCAAGACATTCTTTTCTTATCCTAGAAACTCCATGCTGAAGGGCCAAAAAGAAACAGAGAGAGAAGCGGAGAGAACCATTCCTTTCTTCTGGAATGGTTCACATTCCATTCAGAAGCAGTTACCGAATTTAAGCAAGCATCACTGGAAACCCACAGTTGTATGCAGGATGGTGGGAAGAGCCTAGCAATTCAGGTCATGCTGGCCAATTTTCATTCAGCTGAAACTAGGTCTGATAGTCACCACCGTGGACTTACATGCAACTGGATTTTTTTTTAAATGTGATCCGTTTTTCTATTTCGTGTCCAAAAAATGAATACGATCTGTCCTTTTAATGATCTGTATGATGCCACAGGCACTTAATTAAGACCAGTATTAGTGCTAATGACTTGGGGAAGGAGATTTGCTGAATTTCTTTTTCTCTGAATAATCCAAGAGGAGGTTAGACCATTTAAATTCATGGAGTTGAATTCTTTTAATGGAAGAAAATGCAATCAGAACATTTGTTTATCGTATTATAAGAACTGCCTTGGCTAAAGAGAATGCTCGAGGTAGCTGTGGGAAAAAAATGGACAGGCTCACTTTGGCCTGAGCACTTTCGATGACTTGTGTAATTTTGGAAAAAGAATGATGTAAGATTTGCTTGTTTTGTTTTTTAACATATAACAGTTTTCTCTTTTCCTCCTTCCAGGATTAAGTTGTCATCGTTCTGGGGAGAAAAAAAAAATTTTAATGAAGTGGCCAATAATATGAAAGGATTCATGGATCGGTTTCCTTTCACTCCCTGGGGTGGATTTCCCTTAGAAGAAAATTGAAGCTGACAAGACCCTGTTTTCTCCGCAATTTATTTAAAACCTTGCACGCATTTGGATACCTTGTGATTTCCAAGAACTATGTGAAGATTAAGTTTTGCTTACTGATACATGGGATGTATTCTTTTCAGTCTTTTGCGTTTGATTTTGTTTGATTTCCCTCTGCACCGCAGCGTCTCTGTAAAGGTTTTTATGCTTTCACCAGCCATGTCTTAAATACATTAAGACAACACACTTGGTGTTCACACTTCTTCAGTAATGTCTGTACTTGAAAGCCACATAGTGGCATAAAACAATGTGTGTTTTCTTTGAGAGCAGTGCACATTTTGCAGCCACCAGGAGGGAAGATTGTAGCTGAAGCAAACCCATGTTCTCTGACTGACTTGACAACTTGGTCTCTGGCAGTGGAGAGCACCACTTGTCTCTTCCCTTTTGAGAACGTTTGCAAATGTGCTTTTTTTTTTTCCCCCCTCGGAAACAACTGCACATTTATATAAGATATCGGAATCTGCTTAGCATTTTCAAGCCACATAGCATGACTGTTCTTCAAGCAGGCTGGAAGTGAAGACACAAATATGAAACATTAAGAACAAAGACAGGGATAAATCGCTTCCTTTTGAACCTCTGGAAATTGAGGTAACTTTTTACATGTTTTCTGGGTCTTGTCAACATCTTATTTTTTCCATCCACTTTGTTATGCTTTGTATTTTCTAAGTGGTGAAAAGTGAGGAACAGAATGTTTAAATCGTGGGTGTGAAATAATTCTGTCTTGTGGATGAGCCCCAAATACTGTCTTTACTAGTCAACATTGAAACAGCAGATTACCCAGTTAGCCAGACTGTGAAATTTTCCCATTTACACCAAAGCACCTTTGAACCACATTTTCTTTTTTAAACATTCCCAGCTGATTGGAAGGCATCATTGGGTCCCCCAACTGTAAACAGTCTCCAGGAATAACTGTACGGATGCAGGGGTTAGAAACAAGGCAGCAGTCTTGCTTTAAAGATGGAAAGGGGGGAATAATAGAAAGGCCCGCCTTCCCTTGTTTAAGAAGTTGAGAGACCTTGGAGGATGAAGGCGAATCTGTGACGTGGTGCGAGATGTGGACTGCGCATGCGGACTTTGATCCGGGGGAGCGCTGCCTGGCACAGGTCTGTTCCTGGTGGGGCAGCCCCCGCTGCAGATGCCAAATAACACTGAGGCTAATGGGGAAGTTAGGAAGCTTCATTTAGAGCATGAAACCTAGCTCCTCAGGACACCAGTTCCTATGGAAATCCCGGCATGTACCTTGTTTTACACTTCCCGTTAGAGAGGAGAGTCGCACTTTCTAGGGTCAAGAATAGGAATTACCAGCCAGCTTGACAAAGACTTTTCCCTGAACGTCAGGGGAAGGAAAAGCTTTTCTGTGGTCAAACCCAGTGCACATAGGAAATCGGACCCAGAATTTCTTAACATTAAAACGGTACTTTCCCTGGAATGGGATGTGAGGATAGATGTTAAGGTCACAATCCATCTTGTCCCCAAAGCAGCATTCATTGTAAACTTCTAAGTGCTAAGCCATTTACTGGTTGATTTTAAAGAGAGGAAAGGTGATCCAAGGCCAGAAGGTTTACTCTTTGCCACCTAGAACTCCTTGTTCTTTCACACATTCCAACTCTTTGGAAGTCTGCAGAGGGATTTTGACTTAATGTGTATTTACGTTAGGATTTCTTAAAGTAAACATGGAAAGAAAACTTGACCTGCAATCCGAAATCAAGCCTCTCCTGTGATTTGTTTGAATTATTCATTCTGGGGGAGAGACACAGCTTTTGTACTTAATGAAGTTTAAACCAAGGGCAACTGATGATGAAGTCTTGCTACATAATAAGCTTTCTAACTTGAAAATTTGAAGATATTTAATGTTTAAAGACTTCACTTAGAAATGTTAAGTTATGCACAGATCTGTGACCCTATTACCGACAGTTTCTCTTGCAAAATGAAATGTGATACTTCTCAGTAGAAGGAATATGTTTTATTACAGTGATGTGTTTCAGAAGGGTCTCACTTAGGAGACTTCTGGTTACCCTTGCTTGCCGTTGGTACAGGACATCCAAAGTTTCCTTCTCTTTCCTCTCCCACTTGCAACTCCCTTTTCCTTTTTTCCCCTCTCCTCTCACTGAGGACAGCCACGAAAATCACTCCAGACTGTGTTCATGAGCAGACTTATTATTCTGTTGAGAAAGCACTGAAATGTTTTGTGAGATATTTTTATATGAAGGAGTAGCTTCAGTTCAAACAGCTGGAATAGTTAGAACATGTTAGCATGATAGCTATATCCACATGATTGCACACACAGTGCTCTGAAAGGAAACCTGGGACTTCGTTTCCATTGTCTTGAAGGAAGTTTGGTTGACTTAAAAATATAAGATACACAGGACATGGAAAAACAAAATGTTTGCAGTACTCAGAAAACGAAACAAAACAGGGGTATAAGGTGGGAATAGCTGTCCAGTAACACAAGGATGAGAAGCTATTCCTACCTCCCAAGAGCGACAAGCAGAGTCCCCCGAGGTGCCTCCAGGCTTGCAGAAATCACGGTCTCTTGGTATCCTTTCCTCAGTGTGTACATGGTAGCCAGTGTAATCAATACCTTAGGTAATGAGTCTACACAAGATAATCATCTGTGAATATTACTGGTTTTGTAATCTTTGTTATATAAGAGGATGTTTAGGCTGTACATACTGGGGTAGATTCTTGCCTGCCCCTTATACATAGGAATGTGCTGCATAATTGCATAGAACGTCCATCTCCCTTACCAGCTTGCAGGCAGAGGAAACCATATGTGCTCCTGCCTTGTAATTTTCTCAAACAGCAAAAACCAAACCGAACAAAATCAAATCAAATAAGCAATCTCCTCATTCCCTTCCTATAGCAGCATATTTTAGAGGCANGTGGGTGTGAAATAATTCTGTCTTGTGGATGAGCCCCAAATACTGTCTTTACTAGTCAACATTGAAACAGCAGATTACCCAGTTAGCCAGACTGTGAAATTTTCCCATTTACACCAAAGCACCTTTGAACCACATTTTCTTTTTTAAACATTCCCAGCTGATTGGAAGGCATCATTGGGTCCCCCAACTGTAAACAGTCTCCAGGAATAACTGTACGGATGCAGGGGTTAGAAACAAGGCAGCAGTCTTGCTTTAAAGATGGAAAGGGGGGAATAATAGAAAGGCCCGCCTTCCCTTGTTTAAGAAGTTGAGAGACCTTGGAGGATGAAGGCGAATCTGTGACGTGGTGCGAGATGTGGACTGCGCATGCGGACTTTGATCCGGGGGAGCGCTGCCTGGCACAGGTCTGTTCCTGGTGGGGCAGCCCCCGCTGCAGATGCCAAATAACACTGAGGCTAATGGGGAAGTTAGGAAGCTTCATTTAGAGCATGAAACCTAGCTCCTCAGGACACCAGTTCCTATGGAAATCCCGGCATGTACCTTGTTTTACACTTCCCGTTAGAGAGGAGAGTCGCACTTTCTAGGGTCAAGAATAGGAATTACCAGCCAGCTTGACAAAGACTTTTCCCTGAACGTCAGGGGAAGGAAAAGCTTTTCTGTGGTCAAACCCAGTGCACATAGGAAATCGGACCCAGAATTTCTTAACATTAAAACGGTACTTTCCCTGGAATGGGATGTGAGGATAGATGTTAAGGTCACAATCCATCTTGTCCCCAAAGCAGCATTCATTGTAAACTTCTAAGTGCTAAGCCATTTACTGGTTGATTTTAAAGAGAGGAAAGGTGATCCAAGGCCAGAAGGTTTACTCTTTGCCACCTAGAACTCCTTGTTCTTTCACACATTCCAACTCTTTGGAAGTCTGCAGAGGGATTTTGACTTAATGTGTATTTACGTTAGGATTTCTTAAAGTAAACATGGAAAGAAAACTTGACCTGCAATCCGAAATCAAGCCTCTCCTGTGATTTGTTTGAATTATTCATTCTGGGGGAGAGACACAGCTTTTGTACTTAATGAAGTTTAAACCAAGGGCAACTGATGATGAAGTCTTGCTACATAATAAGCTTTCTAACTTGAAAATTTGAAGATATTTAATGTTTAAAGACTTCACTTAGAAATGTTAAGTTATGCACAGATCTGTGACCCTATTACCGACAGTTTCTCTTGCAAAATGAAATGTGATACTTCTCAGTAGAAGGAATATGTTTTATTACAGTGATGTGTTTCAGAAGGGTCTCACTTAGGAGACTTCTGGTTACCCTTGCTTGCCGTTGGTACAGGACATCCAAAGTTTCCTTCTCTTTCCTCTCCCACTTGCAACTCCCTTTTCCTTTTTTCCCCTCTCCTCTCACTGAGGACAGCCACGAAAATCACTCCAGACTGTGTTCATGAGCAGACTTATTATTCTGTTGAGAAAGCACTGAAATGTTTTGTGAGATATTTTTATATGAAGGAGTAGCTTCAGTTCAAACAGCTGGAATAGTTAGAACATGTTAGCATGATAGCTATATCCACATGATTGCACACACAGTGCTCTGAAAGGAAACCTGGGACTTCGTTTCCATTGTCTTGAAGGAAGTTTGGTTGACTTAAAAATATAAGATACACAGGACATGGAAAAACAAAATGTTTGCAGTACTCAGAAAACGAAACAAAACAGGGGTATAAGGTGGGAATAGCTGTCCAGTAACACAAGGATGAGAAGCTATTCCTACCTCCCAAGAGCGACAAGCAGAGTCCCCCGAGGTGCCTCCAGGCTTGCAGAAATCACGGTCTCTTGGTATCCTTTCCTCAGTGTGTACATGGTAGCCAGTGTAATCAATACCTTAGGTAATGAGTCTACACAAGATAATCATCTGTGAATATTACTGGTTTTGTAATCTTTGTTATATAAGAGGATGTTTAGGCTGTACATACTGGGGTAGATTCTTGCCTGCCCCTTATACATAGGAATGTGCTGCATAATTGCATAGAACGTCCATCTCCCTTACCAGCTTGCAGGCAGAGGAAACCATATGTGCTCCTGCCTTGTAATTTTCTCAAACAGCAAAAACCAAACCGAACAAAATCAAATCAAATAAGCAATCTCCTCATTCCCTTCCTATAGCAGCATATTTTAGAGGCACATACGAAATCTAAAGTCTCTAGTTGGGAGTGGATTTTTTAAATTTTTCTTTTATCTTTTTTTTTTATGATACACTGAAATGTATACTTTCTAACAGGCAGTTGGTACCTAAGAAATGAGCTAGCATCATTCAGAAAACTGTTATCCTTCAAAATGACACATAGTAAAGGAGAATGGAATAATACATGTTGCATATTTGTTACCAATTGTAATTTGTCTGTATTATGAAAGACGTAATGGTTTGTCAGCTGTCACTGTTGTTTTCTTATAACCTGATATGGAATAAAGTATAGCAGAATCTCTGTGCATTTTCTTGGTACGTCTTCTTGGTGAGTCTCAAATAACACCTTATATTCCATTGAAGAAACATTATCTTAAAAACTCTTAGACACAACCATGCTTAAAGTATAGGGACATTCCTGGCAGTCAGTGGTTAAGGCTCCCAGCTTCTAATTCAGGGAGGCCAGGTTCAATCCCTAACTGGTGAACTAAGATCCCACAAGCCACACAGTGTGGCCAAAAAAAAAGAAAAGAAAAGAGGGGGCGGTGTTGGGAAGAAGAAGAAAAAAATAGTGCAAATAAGAGACCAAGTATACAGTGCTTTTGGATGTGCGAAGGAGTGAGTTAGCTGGGATGTTCCAGGCATCTGTTAAACTCTCCCTTTGCTTGGTTTGCTCAAACACATGTCCATTGAATTGGTGATGCCATCTCATCCTTGTTTGATCTCTTCTCCTGCCCTCAGTCTTTCCCAGCATCAAGGTCTTTTCCAACAAGCTGGCTGTTTGCATCAGGTGGCCAAAGTATTGGGGCCTCAGCTTCAGCATCCGTCCTTCCAATGAATATTCAGGGTTGATTTCCTTTAGGATTGATAAAGGCAAAGGAGAAAGGTGAATAGGTTACCCTCCATTGAATACACATCAAAGCCTGAACATGCTGACATTCTGTCAGAGGCATTACTGTTTTGGGAACGGAGCACACTTCTCTGAACCCTGCCGAGCAGGCGCCCGCACCTGACCCAGCACTGCTGGGCGCTGCCCTGGGAGGGACCGTGCCACCTGGGGAGGCCAGTCTCATTTCTATCACCGCCTCTTCTTTCTTGTTGGATCTTCATAACCCCAAACAAATCCCCATGAATTGATAATAAAGTTCACAACACATGGGCATGCATTCATTCATTCTCTGATCCAACAAATATTTTTCAGTGTCTAAACTACCAGGCACATTTTTTGTAGGAATACAAAAAAATGTGTAAAATCTGCTCACCTTTTTTTTTTTTTCCCCACACTGCTTGCTTTCTTCCAACTTACAGATATGCAGTTGGGTGATCTTTAAATGTTTCTCTTTGAAGAGAAAATATCAAAATTCATATCTCATGTTAAGAGGAGCTGGACCCCTGGCTTTCTCTCCCTGAGCAGACCCTCACCCCCCAGCAGCAGGTACTTCAGGTGTCCCTTCCCTGGCTCCTTTTCCGGTAACTCCTGTGATGTTACGGTTTATAAGCCCCCACAAGCTGACACTGTCACAGAACCGAATTTAAGTATTCTCAGTTGATGTGAGTTGCATGCTGCAAGAGTTCATGAGAGCCCTGCACCTCCAGCCCTCAACTGTCCCTGCTGTTTCCCTGAAGCATCTAGTCGTCTATGTCAAAGGCACGCACATTTCCACACAGTTCTGGCCTCCCCAGTGGATTCTGAGACGGGGAGGGTGTAGAGCTGCAGTCCCCAGCCTTTTTGGCAACAGGGACCGGTCTCATGGAAGACAATTTTTTTCCATGGACAGGGGCGGTGGGGTTGAGGGGGTGGGGAGGGAACCAGGATGGTTCAGGGGGTAATGCCAGTGATGGGGAGCGATGGAGAGGGGCAGATGAAGCTTTGATCAGCTCACCCACCACTCACCCGCTGTGGTAGGCTTCCTAACAGGTCACGGGCTTGTTTGCAGGGAGGGTTGAGGACCCCTGGCATAGAGGCAGACTTCATGGTAGCTAAGGTAGAGAAAATAGGCACATTTCTTAGTTAAATGGGAGCCACGAGTGACCTTGGAAACTGATTAGAACTGTACAAGGGTCGGAACAATAACATGTTCCTTGAGGCTATTTCAAGGGAGCAAAACGTACACCATCATCCCACGTTGGTGATTGACAGGAGAGCAGAAAGAGGCCCATTGCTGACGTCATTCCCAGTAGCCGCGGGGCGGGGCGTAGCGGGGCTCCGCTGCGTACCTGGGGTGACGTCATCCCACAAGCAGGTGGAGAGCTGGGATCCACAGGAGGCTAAAGAAATAGCTTTGAGAAATAGTTCTAATTTTTTTAATGGGGCAGTAGAGACGAGGATCATCTTTCAGCTCCATAATTGCCCAGTGTCTCCCTGTGCTTTTTCAGCAGGTGGGGGCCGGGGACGGTTCCAGCTCGGCCAGGTGGGAGCACGTGATGTAGGCTCCCGGAGGCAAGCGATGCGAGTCAGGGGGCGGCACTCCTCCACTTGCTGTTGGTCCCCAGAGGCAAGGGAAACCAGAGGGGAAGGTGTTGGAGCAACCCGGTGCTGCTTAGGTTAACACGTCCTGGTCGCGAAGAATGGCGGGCATTGTGAAAGCTCTGCCACGAGGCCCCGCCGTGGTCCAGTAGCCTGCTGCTACCAGTGGGTGGTGGCGTTATGGGCATTAGCTTTGAGGAGCTTATACAGCAGAGGGGGCTGGGATAAAGGACACAAATCAGGAGAAAACTGACAAGAGTTAAAAAAAAAAAAAAAACCCAGGCTTCGTATTTACTGTTCATCCCTGTGCTCTCGGTGTGCTATATTGTCTGCGTTGAGTCATGCTGAGCCGAAGCCAGGCACAATAATAGCGCAGAGCAGGCCTGCAGCCCCCGGGCCAGCCTCCGCTGACGGTGCTGAATGTGCCGCGGGAGAATGGGATTCTGATAGAGTTGTCTCTTTTCTCCTTCCCTGCGAGACCACCAGTAATTACAGCGGGCACGCGGCAAAGATGGGGTGGGGATTCCCTGTTGGAGTGAATCCTGAGAAGGGGCCCGGCGGGGGTACTTGCTATAGCAGGCAAGGTCTGTCTGCCCGAGTGGTGCGGCAATGCTGGGGACATCCGGGGACATGTGTTTGAAGCAGCGGTTCAAGGATTTAGGTTCAAATGCAGCTTAGTTTGAGGGCTTCCCAGGTGGCGCTAGTGGTAAAGAACCCGCCTGCCAGTGCAAGAGATGTAAAGAAACATGAGTTCCATCCCTGGGTGGGTAAGATCCCCTGGAGGAGGATCTGACAGCCCACTCTAGTATTCTTGCCTGGAGAACTGACAGAGGAGCCTGGCAGGCTACCATCTATAGGGTTGCAAGGAGTCAGACACAAGTGAAGCCACCTAGCTTGCTCACACACAGCTTAGCTAATACATCCTACTACAGTGTGAAACAATGACTCTTCTCTCCCTCCATCTTTGGCCAGATGGAGTAACTGAGTAGCTTGCAGAACCTTGGGGCAAGCAAGAATAAGTTCTTATTCTGCCGAACATCTGGGAAATTCAGACCCTCAGCTATCCAATCCCCTCAGCCCAGTGGCCCGCAGCTCTGGCTCTCATTAGAACCATGGGAAGGTTTGGAAGGCACCCATACCCCAGATCATTCTAGAAATATGGAGGGTGGGTCCCTGGCACTGGTCTGTTTGGGCACTCAGCAGGCATTTCTATCGTGCAGCCCACGTGAGAACTGCAAGACTCTTCCCTTCCTCCTGTCTGTCTGCTGCTTCAGGAAGCGAGCAAACTTTCTCTAAGAGCCAGACAGTAAATTCCACTTTCTGAGCTGCAGTCTGTCGGCTCACTGCAGGGTTGACTCATGATTCTGTTAGAGTGTGAAAGCAGCCATGCCCAATACATAAATGAGTGAGCATGGCTGTGTACCCATAAAACAATTTATGGGGCACTGAAGTTTGAATTTCATGTAATTTTCACATATATATATGTTATGAAATATTTTGCTTTTGATTTTTAAAAGCTGTTTTAAAAGTAAAGCCCATTCGTAGCTCACAGCCTGTATAAAAACATACAGTAGGCAGGGATTTATCCCGGGGGCTGTGGGTTGCTTTCCTTGGTTTAAAATGGGCCCTGGTGATGGGGTAGGCCAGGACCAACCCTGACACTTGCAAGACCCAGAGCAGAGTCAAAATGGAAGCCCACTTACTGTATACCTAAATATTTCAAACTCTAAGTGCAACTGACAAAATGTTACATAAATCCTAATCTCTTACCTTGACAAATACATCTTCATGATGACCTAGAAAGCCAGGTTTGCACTTAGAATTCTTCGACTCCTCACCAAAACCTGGCGGCATGTAGCATGCGTGCGTGTGACCACCCCAGTCCCCCACATCACAGCCTGTCCATATCCTTGGCAAACAGCCTCTCCTAGGCCAGCCCCTGGGCATCAGCTCTATATGCTTTGGGAGGATGTTTCAGGGGAAAACTCCATGGTGGCTCAGACGGTAAAACATCCACCTGCGGTGCAGGAAACCTGGATCTGATCCATTGGGAAGATCCCCTGGAGGAGGCCACAGCAACCCACTCCAGTATTCTTGCCTGGAAAATCCCATGGACAGAGGAGCCTGGTGGGCTACACTCCATGAGACCGCAATAGTAGGCCATGAGTGAGCGACTAAGCACATACTCATATCAACCCACACTGACAACTGGCTTTGCACATGCTTCTGGGTTACCATCTTGCTGAAGAACCCCAGGGATTCCCACTTAGGCAGAATAAAATTTGACTCATACCCCAAGTTCTGATTATTGCTACTTAACAAATCACTCCAAAATTTAGTGTCTTAAAAACAACAGTTACTTATTATTAATATCTTTCATAATGCTGTGGGTCAGGAGATCAGGAACAGTTCAGTTAGGTTGTTCTGGCTTGAGATTTCTCATGAGACTGAAGTCAGATGGTGGCTTAGCCAGGGTCATGTTTAAGGCCCATCACGCACAAATCTACAGGAAATCAACCCTGAATATTCATTGGAAGGACTGATGCTGAAGCTAAAATTCCAGTCCTTTGGCCACCTAATGCAAAGAGCCACCTGGTTGGAAAAGACACTGCAGCTGGGAAAGACTAAGGGCAGGAGGAGAAGGGGGCAACAGAGGATGAGATAGTTGGATAGCATCACCGACTCAATGGACATGAGTTTCAGCAAGCTCTGGGAGAGGGTGAAAGACAGGGAAGCCTGGTGTGCTGCAATCCAAAAAGAATCGGACATGACTGAGCGAATGAACAATAACTCATATATCTGGTGCCAGAGTTAAGAAGTCTCAAAGAGCTGGAGGCTGAAACAGCAGGGCAGAGCACCTCTAACTGAATGTGATTCCTCCACAAGGTCTCTTAAGCATGATGGCTCAAGTTCATACAGTGGCTCAAGGCTCCCAACACATGCACCAAGAGAAGAAGAGAACCAGGGAGAAGGGGTATTGCTTTTTATGACCTGGCATTGCATCTGTTAGAAGTGAGTCACAAAGTCCAGCCTATATTTAAAGGGAGGAGAATTAGACTCCATCGTTTGGTGAAAAGAATGTCAAAAAATTGTGGGTATGCTGTAAAACCACAACAGCCTGCCCTCTGACCACAAGTTATATATATTGATCCCACATGCAAAATATACTCGTGAGTGCATGCTAAGTCTCTTCAGTCGTGTCCAACTCTTTGTGGCTCTATGGACTGTAGCCCACCAGGCTCCTCTGTCCCTGGAATTCTCCAGGCAAGAATACTGGAGTGGGTTGCCACACCCTCCTCCAGGGGATTTTCCCAACCAAACGATTGAACTGGCACCACTTACATCTCCTGCATAGGCAAGTAGGTTCTTTACCACTAGTGTTACCCGGGAAGCAAAACATACTCACCCCTTCCCTCATATCTCTCCTGGATGGCATCCATTCATACCAGGTCCAGTGTTCCATCATCCAAGTCAAGTTCAGGTGCTGCAGACGAGGTTCTGTAAGTGCAGACTCTCAGTGACAGCTTCCTGAATCCAGTTCTTGGGCTGAAGATCTGTGAACTAAGTGACAAGTTATTTGCTCCCTATAGCCAACATACTTTGCATAGGTATATAGCTGTTTGGTGGGATAGGCATAGGAGAGCCACTTCAGACATTTCTGAGTCTCTAGCAATCACGTCATCAGTCTGTAGCATTCTAAAATCAAACCAGGCACATGTTACCAGTTCCTTTTATTTTTTTCAACTTTATTTATGTGTTTGTTGGGCTTCCCTAGTGGCTCAGTTGGTAAAGAATCTGCTTGCAATGCAGGAGAGCCAGCTTCGATCCCTGGGTCAGGAAGATCCCCTAGAGAAGGAAATGGCAACAAACTCCAGTACTCTTGCCTGGAGAATTCTATGGACAGAGGAGCCTAGTGGAATCGCAAAGAGTCAGACACAACTGTGTGACAAACTTTCACTTTCACTTTTTATTGCATTGGGTCTTAGTTGCCACTCTGGTTTAGTTGCCCCAAGAAGTGTGGGATCTGAAAGTCCCTGACCAGGGATCAAACTCCATTTCTCTTGCATTGAAAAGCAGATTCTTAACCACTGGACCACCAGGAAAGTCCCCGCCAGTTCCTTGATTAGAGCTCCGTATGGCTCCCTGAGGGCTTCCCTGGTGGCTTAGATGGTAAAGAGTCTGCCTGCAACGCAGGAGATGCAGGTTAGATCCCTGGGTCAGGAAGATCCCTGGAGGAGGGCATGGCAACCCACTCCAGTATTCTTGCCTGGAAGATTCCATGGACAGAGAGCCTGGAGGGCTATAGCCCATGGAATCGCAAAGGAGTCTGACGTTACTGAGGGACTAACACGCACGGTTCCCAAGTAATGATTCTCCTTGGCTCTTGACTTCATTCTTTGGGCTCTTGCGGCCTCCCTCGGAATTATTCCTCCTCTTCTACAAAATCTTTATGGCTGTGTAGTTATCTCAGCCTGCTTCTTTCCCCTAGCACTCTGGGAGTCCAAAAGCCTCTTTTCATTGTACAGCACCTCTGTCCGTTATAGTCTGAGTTGGCAATGTTCTCGTTAGTACATGTCTCCTTCATATTTTGTTTCTCATCAGTCTTGTTAGGACTGACACAAGCTTTTCTCTCCCTCGTCTGTGGGCTGTTGTGTATGTGTGCCCAATCACTCCGTCATGTCTGACTCTTTGCAACCCCATGGACTGTACCTGCCAGGCTCCTCTGTCCATGGACTTTTCCTGGCAAGAATATTAGCACAGATTGCCATTTCTTTCTCCAGGGGATCTCCCCTACCCAGGGATTGAACCTACGTCTCCTGCATCTGCACTGGCAGGTGGATTCTTTATCACTGCTTTCCCTCCATGGCTACTGCAGGCCTGTGCCCTTAAGATTTTTTAAAGTATTTTTGTTTAATGAAAACATCTAAAAAGCATGCTTTTCATATCTTTCGAGGGACTTTTGATGGTTTGAAAGAATCTATATGGCACAACCACAAATCTGGTTAAAATCTTATAGGGTTCTTCACCATTGCCTTCATCTTTAGATATAAATGACATTTTTTAATTTTAGACTCTTTAGCCATGCAGAGAAGATTAAACTCAGGAATAGTTTTATTTTTTGAACTCCCAATCTTGGCTCTTTTATAATTAACAATTCTTTATTTAATTCATCTTTCTCCTCTTGTATTTCCCACAGGCAGCTGGAAGAATCAAGTGTGTCTTGAACACTCTGCCTGGAAATCTTACTAGATCATGAGTTTCTTAGATACATTTTCTATTTCTCATGTTGTATGTCAGCTGCTCAGACTCTTTTGCAACCCATGGACTGTAGCCCACAGGCTCCTCTGTCCATGGGATTCTCCAGGCAAGAAAACTGGAGTGGGTTGCCATTTCCTTCTCCAGGGATCTTCTCGACCCAGGGATGGAACCCAGGTCTCCCGCATTGCTGGCAGATTCTTTACTGTCTCAACCACCAGGGCAGTCCCATTTTTCATGTTACCATTGGTGAAAGTATTCCTAGATTTTCCACTGTTTCATAAGCAAGGAACCCTTTCCTCCAGCTTCCACCACACCTTCCTCGATTTCCTTTAATCCTTCTCCAACAGCCTCTTCAAAGCTCTTCCCATCTCCACCCTCTATCCAGGCCCCCAACCACTGCTACATGTTTTTAAGGTTTGTCGGGGCAACGACTCACTTCTAGGTACCAAACTGTTTCCATTTGTCTGTTGCTTTGAGACAAGTCACCCCCGAAACTGGTAGGCTAAAAGCAGCATTCAGCTGTATTCTCTTTCATGGTTTCCTTGGATCCAGCATTCTGGATCAGCTTGTTTGGGTGGTTCTGGCTCAAGAACTTGGAGGTTGCTGGGGCTGGAGCCAACTCAAGTCCTTCTACACTCACGCATCTGGCTCATGGGCTGGGAAGACCTGAACTGCTGGGTCTCCAAAGGCATCTTCTGTTTGTCTCTACATGCTCTCTCTCTCTGTGGTTTCTCTGGCATGATGGTTTCCATGCCAGAGAATATGCCTCCAGAGAGAGAGAACCAAACAGAAGGCCTATCGCCTGATGAATTAGCCTCGAAAGCCACACAGCCTTATTTCTCCTATCTACTCTTAGTTAGGGCTTCCCAGGAAACTCAGCAATAAAGAATCAGCCTGCCAATGCAGGAGAACCCACTAGAGAGGTGGGTTCAACCCCTGGGTCAGGAAGATCCCCTGGAGGAGGAAATGGCAGCCCACTCCGGTATTCTTGCCTGGAGAATCCCCTGGACAGAGGACCCTGGTGGGCTACAGTCCATGGGGTGGCAAAGAGTCAGACACGACTGAGCAACAACTAAGAGCAACAATTAAGAGTCGTACAACTCTTAATTAGAAGCAAGTCACTAGGACCAGCCCCGTATTTAAAGGGAAGGGAATTAGACCTCTTGATGGGAGTTGTTTCAAATCATACGCAGACTTGCATTGAAACTGCCGCAACTCTTACAGGCACTGTCCTAGTAAGTGTTTGCTTACTGATCTGGAGTTTGGTAGAATGGGAGAAAATCCAAGACTGGGATCTTCTTGGAGTCCTGGGAGCTAGGTCTCTGCTTTAAACATTATTTGCAACTGCATGTTATCCCCCATAAGCACTTGGGAAACCTTTGCTTTTGAATCTAGAGGTGATAACTGCCTGGAGTCCCACTTTCCTCAGCGGAAACCACATGTTATACAGAGGAGTTTTGTTCTCTGTTCCTCATTGTTTCCAGGCAGCCACTATCCCAAAGGATAAAGAACCCTCCTCAAGTAGCCAACACTCAGCGTTCCCTCCATCTCTAGTCTCTAAGATTTGCTAATGCATAGATTTGACTTAGCCTGAGTAAGGAGCTTTTTAATACTAAAAAAATAAAATAAAATAAAAAAACCCTGCTGTGCCAAAGAATTAAATAAGCATGTGTCTAGCTTTAAATGCTTTGCAGGGGACTAAAATAGCATTTTCAAGGACAATCTCGTTTTCAACTCCATCCCATTCAAGGCTTTCCTGGTGGCTCAGTGGTAAAGAATCTACCTACCATTGCAGGAGACACAGGTTCAATCCCTGGCTTGGGAAGATCCCCTGAGGAAGAAATGGCAACCCACTCCAGTATTTTTGCCTGGGAAATCCCAGGGACAAAGGAATCTGGCAGGCTACAGCCCAGAAGAGTTGGAAATGACTTAGCAACTCAACAACTACCACAAAAATAACATCTTCCAGGACAATCTGATTTTTAACCCCACCTCATTCAAGGAACAAAATCCCTCTTCTATCAGGTTTGATTCTGTGGCCACAGCTCGAAGATTGTGTGCCAACGTTTTCCAAGTGTAGAGAATTTCTCAGGGTGCAGAGATTTTTCTCTGCAGGCTGACAAATGAAAGGGTGTATTTTGATGTCTGAGGGTATTGTCAGGGAGTGATGGCTCAACCCTCAGAGATTACTGGAGTCTCTGTTTCTATATTTAGACTGTATCTTGCATTTCATGAAAATGAAGCGCTTGTTTCTTTTTCCTCTACATCTTTCTCTCTCTGCCCTCTACACTCCCCTGGGTTTATTTATTTATTTTTAGAAATAACTGAGTTACAAGTGATTCCTTCCTAAAGCTTAAGACGTGTTTTTAACAACTTGCTCAAACACAAATCCTATTGCTCACATCCTTAGGGAGAGTGAGTTACTCCAGAGGGAAAAAAGGAAAGGTTTAATATACATGTCTTATTCAGTGAATAATTTACATTAAAATAAATGGTACAGAAAATGTTAAAATCTTTACATCATCCAAAGATTACCGTACTGGAATCAGAAGGGAAATGACTGACATCCACAAAGCTTTAGAGGGAGCAAAGCACGGAAGTTTTCTTTCAAAGTTTTCCAATGATGTCTTCGCTGTGGTTTTGAAAACTCAGGTTCTATTGTTCCAGGACACACCTTCCACGCCACCTTGCTCACTTTCTCTTTCCCGCAGTTAACAAGTGTTTGGACTCTAGGAAGTTTTGACAGAGACTCAGCTAAGGTAAGGGCTTCCCAGGTGGCATTAGTGGTAAAGAAGCCACCTGCCAATTCAGGAGACGTGTGAGACGCAGGTTCGATCCCTGGGTCAGGAAGATCCCCTGGAGGAGGGCATGGCAACCCACTCCAGCATTCTTGCCTGGAGAATCCCATGGACAGAGTTGCCAGGCTACAGTCCATGGGGTTGCAAAGAGTTGGACATGACTGAAGCGACTTAGCACGCACACACACACACAGCTAAGGTAAATCTCAGAGATCATTGATTTTTTTTCCAGATGAATGAAAAAAAAAAAGTGTCGGCAGGGAAGCAGAATAAGCGAGAAAGAGAAGCAGTAAGTTATGATGACAAAGTATCTTATTGGATCAGATCGCTTCCTGCTCTTAGTCTCAATTTTAATCACATCTTTTCTTCTTGGCTATCAACAATATTGCTGCCAAAACCCTACAGCTATGGGAGACATAAACATTTAAATCTGCCAGAGACAGATGGCAACATAAATCTCCATTGTTGCTCCCTTAGAGGGGTCCCAGTGCTGCTTCTCTCTCCAGTAAATGGGACATTAGAGGTGACTTTTTCCCACAAGGGCTCTTTAAAAAGAGATTCACTTTCAGGAAGTAACGATGCTTCGTTGTTTTAGGGGGAATTTTGTTGGCTGCGATTGCGGGTATTACAACAGCAATAGAGCACCAGTGCTGGAATGAAATGTACCAGTTAGCTGCTCTACCACTTCCTTTCTGCTCAGCCCCTAGGATAACAGAGGTGGTTGTAACATCTGGCCACCTTTATCCGAAAGGTTTGTTGGTGACAATACAGCGTGGCCAGACTAATAGCGTTGATTATAACAAGGGAAAGCCTGATCGTCTAGCCCTGTTTGTGAGCAGAGAATCTCAAAAATTAAATTTAAATTTGTGATCCTGCACTTCACCAGAATATAGCCTTTTGCTGAACTGCCTTAATTTTTAAAAGTCCCATTTTTGTGTTCTGTGACAACCTTCGGTTGATTGAGCTTCACTACATACATGGTAACATTAACACTTTTTTTAGCTAGAGCTAGGAGTTGGGCTTCCCTTGTGGCTCTGAGGGTAAAGCATCGTCTGTTAGGCAGGAGACCTGGTTCAGCCCCCGAGTTGGGAAGAGCCCCTGGTGAAGGGCATAGCAACGCACTCCAGTACTCTTGCCTGGAGAATTAGGTGGACCGAGGAGCCTGGCAGGCTTCAGTCCGTGGGGTCACAAAGAGTCAGACACGACTGAGAGCTAGGATTTACTATGTTCTATTTAAAACACTTCGTGTGGTTGATTTTAAAAATCGAAACCTGCATGTCTTCTATAATTATTAGCAGCTTTCACTACACTTGACATGTCAGGAAGGGTGACAGAGCCATGTCATCACTCTGAATGGGCATCACCATGTTCTCTGGTGATTGGCATGTTGACATCTGTTTTGAGTGCCAACAGAGGAGCAAAAGTGGCTCATGGTCTGTCTTAGCAGAACAGAGGGAACACGAGGCAGTCGATTCACAAATCCCACTGCGAACATTAAGAGGCAGAGTAGAGATTCCTGACACTGTTCAAGGAGGCATGTGGAGTGAGAAACAATTGTGGGTTCAGAAGAGATGACGTTCCATCGTCTTTGATTAAAACCTCTTCCACCATAAACATAAGTGTTAAAACAAGCAACTTCTACCAGCCGAGAATGCCATCTGAATTTAAATACATCCAGGGAGGGATTTTCAGGACAGAGTCTAGCATAAAAAGCCATCTGGCAGCAGACTCCTTTATGTAGAAAGATAGTGGAGGCTTTCTAGAGATTGAAACCAATTACACCTGCACCCCTGGGTCTCACAGAATACCTAGAGGAAATGATCGCTCTCAGGGTTTCCTCAGCTCTAAGCTCCATTGGACTGGACCGTCGGTGTGTCCACTGACTCCGTGAGCCTTAGGGTCCAGTATTCCCAAGCAAACAGTTTCAAGCACCCATTCCCCTGCAAACGCTCCCCCGTGTTGTGGCCAACGGAATCTTTGGGAACCGCCTTCTGCTGCACGCCTCCACTGGTTTCTCCTGCCTTCTGCGTCCAGTGCATGCCAGGCATGAGAGCCTTTCTGGTGGCACCCTCTTCCCCTTGTCTTACTCCCCAGCCTGATCCTTTGCCTGTCTTAACCACTGTCCTCACATCTGTGACTTTGCTGTTTATCCTCGGGGCAGGTTACTAGAACCTAATAACTGTTTTTTATATAGCCCATTTTATTATAACTGTCCAGCCTGCACAGCTCTGTCCTCTCGGCCTGAGCCCTGGGTTTGGAACATTGTGAGCTCTTAACAAAGGCAGACTAAGTGAGGGGGTGAGTGGTGCCCACACTGTGCCCCTCCTGCCACCTAAAATACCACTTTATCCTCAGCCATCCTGCAAAACTGCCCCAGGAAACCACT